>RJWJ010005587.1:0-67398 GCA_004363605.1 Indri indri | reverse complement strand
CTGGGGGAGAGACATGGAGTATTGAAGCCAGAAGGAAGGAATATGCATAGAGCTCTGGATGATGCATTTAGGAGATGGAAAGAAATTAATTGCACCTGGATCCAAAAAGCAAGGAGGAAGAGGACAAGAGATGAGGCTGAAGAAGGACCAAGAACATCAGACGATGAAGGCTTCATAAGCCACGGCGTGTAAACAGATTAGATTTTATGTTGAGGTCATTGGTGAGCCATGGAAGATTTTTAAGCAAGGAGTGACTCATTCAGATTTGAATTTTTATAAAAATTCCTCTAGCTATGGGGTTGGAGAATGGGTTAGATAGGAGGCAGGAAAGGAGGCCTGGAGAGCAGTTAGGAAACTGTTGTAGGTAGTAGCCTGGACTGAATTAGGGAGGCAGAAGCTGGGATGGAGAGAGGTGGATGAATTCAAGAACTGAAGAGGCAGCTTCTACAGGTATCTGGGAAAGACAGTGCAGCATCCCAGCTGACTCCTGGCATAGGCAACTGGGTGGAAGGTGGTCCCAGGTAGTGATGCAGGGAACACAGAAGGAGGAGCAGGTGTGTGGGGGAAGATGATGGATTCTCTTTGGGACATGTTGGGACATCGCAGGGAGGTGCCCACAGGAAATCAGACTGAGAGGTCTGGAGCTGAGCAATAGATCTGGACTGGGGATGATTTGCAGAGCTGCAGGAGGAAGGGAGGATGAGAAGGGGTATATCTGTACCTACCGTAGGGTAGATACTTTCGTCAATGTCTCTTCATTGAACATTTGCAGCGCATCCCCATTTTACAGATGAGGAAGCAGATGCACAAGAGGACTAAGGATCACACACAGCTGGGAAATATCCAAGCTGAGAATTGAACCACATCGTGTGTGTGTGTGTGTGTGTGTGTGTGTGTGTGTGTGTGTGTTCCCCCAAAGGCAATGCTATCATCACTCTTCCCCGTGCCAGCCAGTGTTTGAAAATATCATAGTTGCTTTTGCCAACTTGGCACATCTCCTTGGCTTAATTCTACAGGACATCTAGCTTCAACTGCCCCTAGAATAGGGGTGGCACATGGATACGGGAGCTTGGGACTCAAATTAGTGCTAGCTTGATGGATAGGAAAAGGAAGGGAGAATAATGTAACCATGAGTGGTGAATGCTAGATTTAGAAGGTTCTTTTTTGCACTCTGCCATATGGGCAGCCACCATAGCCATGGGCATAGATCTTGGCGAAATCGCTTTTCTACTGAAGAACCAGAAATCAGAAAATAATTCCTCTCAGTGCTGTGTGTGCAGATCTTGCTGCCGTGGTACTATTTGCAGTACGAGTAACCTTGTGAGAGGCTACCTTCTGATCCTGTCAGCCCTCTCCTCTACCCAGAAAAAACCTTAGACATAAAAGAAGAGAAATAGCTTAAGAGGAAGAGCTGGAGGAGAATGGAAGAAGTAAATAGCCAAGACCGGTGGCACAGCCAGGTTTTTGAGCACTCTTGGCTGCTGGAGCATGGCAGAGAGCGCCTGTGTGAAACATTTTGTGAAAGAGCAGAGAGCACGACCACAGCCACTGGGCTTCCAGAGGCCATAGCCTTATTAAAAGTTATGTTTTGATCCTTGCAAGCAGACCCCTTTTTTGTGTGTGGAAAGGAAATGAATCCTGGCATGAAATTCTGTTCCACTGAATTTATTCTAAGAGATGTTGCTGTTCAGTGGGCCAAGGAGTTATTAAAATCCAGAGACACCACTGTGAAGCCAAATTCTGAGGGATTCGGATTGTCAAGACCCAATCACAAGGAGCTGGTCACTTCTTGCCTTTGTTAGAAAGGAGCCAGGACTGAAATTGATGAATCTCTGATGCCTCCTGAATTCACTGAGGGGCCAGCTCAGGTTGGGTTTAGAGTGGGGATTAGGGTACCTGGGTCTAGATTCCAAATCAGATCCAAAGGCAGGAGGCGCTGTCATGGCTTTGGCAGAGAGATTCAGTGGGAGTCGATTCCATCCTCCAGTGAGTAGGACTCACATCCTCAGCTAAGGGCTGTGGCAATCTTCCTGTCCCTTGTAGACCCTGGGTCGGCTCTTGGCTTCTGCGCCTCTCAGTGAATTTGCTCCAACTAGTCCAGAGGGAAACCCCCTCGTCCACTGAACTAAGCTCCACCGTCCCCAATGGGAAGAGCCCTTTATGACAAGCCTCATGGTAACTGTCGGCCAACCTATGGATGTATCTACTTTGAGTCAGGTGCCCCATGTTAGTTCAAGCAGTGGCCAGGTCAGACAAAGGTGCTTCATTTTGCCAAAGTGACGGTACTGGGAGGGGTTTGGATGTGGGCGAACTGTGGCTGACTTGCCCAGTGCACATTGCCGCATCTGTTGTCATGGGAGGGTGCTTGGCTCAAAGCTGAGTCACCAGTCTGGTTGGTGTGTTAACCCGCCAGCCTGGTTAGAGAATGGTACCAGAAGAGCATAATGCGTTGAACAGAAATTTAAAAATCCCTGAATGATACAAAGACCCTCCTAGGCTCATCTAGTCTATTTTGTCAGAGATGTGGAGACATCTCTGTACTTGGGTCAAAGCTCAAAAATAGGCACCACCACCTAATAGCTGCGTGGCCTTAGAGAGCTCGATTAATCCCTCAAAGCCTGAGTCTCTGCTGTGAACTGGGCTGGCAACAATGCCACCTCCCAGGATAGTGAGGATACAGTGAGATGAAAGTGTCTGCCCCACTTCCTGGCACACAGGAGGCAAGTTAGCCTCCTTCTAGTGACATACAAGCGACCATTCAGTGTGGAATGGATTGTGGAAGGAGTGTTTCCATGCAGGGGCAAATGAGTGGGATGTAACTTGTGTGGAGGTTTTAGTATTGGAGGCAAAAGTGCTTGGCAGACTATGGCCAAACTTTCTAGGTCACTATCCAGAGAGAAGAGCTGTAGATGGTATTAGCTGGTGATAATTCTGTCTCTCTGTTTTTCCTGCCTACTCACTCATCTGTTATTTTTCTATTACCTATTTATGTGTCTATCTGTATATCATCTATTATTTCACCTATCAGTAATCTACATGCAGACACATCATTGTTTAATCAAGAAATGTTTATTGAGTGCCTATTATGTTTCAGGCACTGCAATAAGCACTGGGGGCAGAGCGATGAAAAAGAAACGACACTCTGACTTCATAGAGCTTACATTTTGGGGCAGGGATGCGATAGAGTAAATGAAAGCAAACTCACTGCAAATGCCCGTGATGACAGTATAATGACCTTCTGCATGTGTTGACTTATTTTATCCTCATGGCATCTCTGTGAAGTAAGAGGGTCTTGTCATCCCCATTTTAAGGATAAGGAAAGTCAAACTCTGAGAAGTGCATTGATTTCCCCAGCGGCACACACCCTGTCTAGGAAGAGCCTCCAAACCCTGCATTCTTTTGGCTTCCTCATAATGTCACTTCCTGGGGGAAGGAAGAAATGTGTACTGATGGAAAATAAAAGGAAGGTTTTCAAAATGAGAGTTTGTAAATCAACCTTAAGAAGTTCCATGAATTTCAAGGGGGGAAAATAGCTCACTCAGTTACTTTTATTTTCATTTCTGGTTTTAAATTCTCATAGCAGATTTTGGCTGAGTGGTTCAAGGTACTTTAGCTTCTTGTATTGCCGAGCAAATATTTATCCGTATGGATAAGGCAAAGCTATCGTCGTCATCTGTATGATCTTATTCAAAAAGATCTCCCCTCCCTCTGGGGTTTTACACTAGCCCAGCGATTGTTTTCCTTTCTTCTTGGATTAGTCCGGGGGCTGCAATGCAAATGCACGGTGGGGCCAGAGTGTCAAAAGCAGTCAGGGGGCCCAGTGGGAACACCATGAACCCAAGTGAATGCACCTCTGCAGGGGGTGGCCGAGAGGTTCAACTCCACCCCACTCAGTTCCCACGTGGGGGGTGGGTGTGAGGGGCCTCAGTATCATCAGAGCTTCTCATTTTAAACATGAAACATAAATCAAATATGTATGTGTCATATCTGGATGTTAAATTTTAGCTCAGATTCAACCAAACCAAACCAAACCTATACTGTGGGCCAAGCCAAACTCAGCTGTAGGCCATTTTGGACTATAGGCTGAGAGTTTTTGATCTTTGGATTATGATAATTGCTGATTATGGAACAGTGGTAACTTCTAAGCACCTAATATATGCCCGAGGACTTAGCGATGCCTGGCACACTGCAAGTGCTCAATAAATGTGCCCCAATGGGAAAAAAGGGGTTAGGTCACCTGCCCAGGGTTGTACAGCTAGTAAGTGACAAAGGTCCTACTCAGAGCATACTGACTGGTCCTTTTCAGTTTCTTACGGTGCCCCAGCAAATTAGGACATTTGCAATGTGCAGAGTCCCTGCCACTATACCTAGAGTGGGTACATGGGCAAGTAACATCACACCTTTCATTGTGGAACTCATGGTCGAGATCAGAAATTCAAAGCTTAAGGCTTGAGATTCACATTTTATAGGGAAGGGGCAGAAGCTTAAGGAGATGAAGGGACTTGTCCTATGGATATCACCTGTTTTCGGTGGAGCAAGATGCAGAACTGGGTCATCAGGTTTGGAGGCCACTGCTCTTTCTAATACCCAACATTTGTGCCCTCCCTGTCTGTATTTTTTCACCCATGCATGCATGTCTAAGTCAATACACGCTCTCTCTCTCTCTCTCTCTCTCTCTCTCTCTCTCTCTCTCTCTCTCTCTCTCCCCGAGGGATGCATGCCCTTCCAGTGTCATTTATTTATTTATTGTTAAAAATCGACACAGTCCTGATGAACAGGGAGTGTGTCTCTTGGGGAAATCAGACTGATCCTGAGGCCCTAGGAGGGCAGCTGTGTTAGATCTCTGTCTGTCTGTCTGTCTGTCTGTCTCTCTCTCTATTTCTGTCTCTCTTCCCCCCGCCCCCCATCTTTCTCTTGATGCAAAGACTATCTCCTGGGGGATAAGAACTCAGGGCAGGGGATCTCACCAAGTGTGAGCAGGCCAGGAGCTTAGAAGCTAGCACATTGCTTGGGAGTGCAGACATTTTGCAGACCAGAGGTGGAGGAGAACAGGGCCTGCAGTCCTGCGAGTGAGCTACCTATGGTAACTTCACATCTGGGGTTGTACCGCTTTAATGGCCTCCCTGTTTTTTTGTATCGTAGAAGTCGTCCTGGAAGAGCCACCGAGGTCCTGCCACTCTCAGTGGAGTAGAGGAATGGGTATATATCAGAGATTAGATTTGATTTGTTTGGCCCAGAGGGTTTTAAGACAATTTTGAATCATTGGCTAATATCTTAAAATGGGGGAGATTTCACATTAAAATCTGGATTTTTGGCTTCTTTAAAGAAAATTTAAAAATGGAGCAACACATTCTCACCCAACCACAGGCCACTGGCACTGAGTGTTGTTAGTCTATGTAGACTGTTGGGGGCTCTCTAGTTTTCCACAGACCTCACCATTCCCTGTTGTTGACTTCTGGTCCACTTCACTCACTGATGTGATCTTCCTGACTTTTAAGCCATTTGAATTTGTGATCCCAGGTTCAAATCTGTGTTGGGTCAGAATATGAAACACAGAACATTAATACTCACCTGGGGTCAGTATGGATTAGCAGCAAGAATCAGAGTTCTAGCTCTCCCCAAGCAGGAGACAGTTCCCAGGAGCAGAGTCAGCCCTACTGGCATCTTGCCACCCCAAGATTTGTTTCCTTTTTACCTGTACCTGATGGAAGGTCTGCGTTTATGGGTGTGGGTGTCTGCATGTGTGCACCGTGTCATGGAGGATTGTTCTTTCTCATCTCTCCTTCCATCTCTCAGCCTATGCAGTTGTCTCTGCCATCTCTAGCCCTGGCTCTCAGGTTTGGTGAAGCGATCTCTTGCTAACAGGGTAGGGAGGACCAGGGGTCTTCACTTTCACTGCAGGGCCCTTGGAGTGGCTGTCACTCTTGGCATTTTACCCATTGTTCACCTCTCACAATAGTTTTCCATTTGTGATGCCCTGAAATCTGTAGCCGTCTCCTTGAGAGATGCGTGTTCGGCAGGCAAAGCTTTATCCCTCCGTTCTGCCACCACTGCCCCTCCCATGGAAAGGATTTGAAAAGGAAACCTTGACTTTAGATTGATTTTTTAATAAGCACATATTTAGCTGTTGGTGCTTGAGGTGCAGGCTCGATTATATTCATCCAGCAAGCAAACAGCATTCTAATTGATTCCACTCCTGGATAACAGAAGCGGGGGTCTATAGGTAATTCTGCACCAGCCTCCCTTTGTGTAGGGACGATCTAGGTATTTACGAGGTTGTTGCCAACACAGGGCAGCGAGGAGAAGATGACAAGCACAGGCACAGATGGGCCTCTTCCTCCTCTCCCCATCCTTCCCCTTTAGACCCCTGCCGGCCCCTGTCCCTCCCTTCTGGTTCCGTCACCATATTTTGGTGGGGGGTTACTCTGAGGATTTTTTGCCCCACTTCTAAGTGCAAAATGCACTAGGAAGTATCGTTTGGTCGCTAACCTAGTGGAATTTCCAGTAAAGATCATGGGACAGAGTGTTTAGGATGGGAACAGAACTTAGAAGTTGCAGAATCCATAGGTGTCTCCCACCCAGTGTATATTTTTCTCTGCTTTTACCAAGGATGTCTAGAATCTAAAGTACTTTTAGCAGGAGATAAATAAAAGTCCCTGCTCCTCCAGTGGGACTTCCTAGGGAGTGAGAAAGAAAACACATTCTCATTTCCCTCAAGTTAGGATAGCCTTGAAGATAATAAGTATAAGAGCAAACAGTTATTGGCCACACCCTGTAAGCCAGGCATTGTGCTTGGAGCTTTACGTGATCAGCTCATTTGATCCTCACGACCCCCTCAGAAGGCTGCTTCTATTATCATCTCCAGTTTATAGGTCAAGAGACTAAGGCACAGGAGGTTAGGCGGCCTCTCTCAGGCCACATGCGAGGAACAGATGGTGCCTGGATTTGGGGCTCAGCCCATTCTCTTACGTGTGACACACTCTCCAATGCAGCCTGTATGGATGCATTTCATTTGGGCTACTTGCTCCCCAGTATTTTTCTCTCAACCAATTAAAGCTTCAGTGGAGGCTTTAAGTTGCAGTTCATGAAGAGCAGTTATTTTGCATGACATTTCTCATCAGTTCCTGTACGATAAGATTAACAATAACAGAGAATATTGATTCGGCTTATGACGTGTCAGGGACTGTGTATCGTCACTTGGATCCTCATAGTGGCCTGGGAGGTGGCAATGGAAGTCACTTATCATGATCCTACAGCCAGGATTTGAACCAGGGCTTGGTACAATGGGATCAAACCTGTGGAGCCTGTTCCTAGCACCTCCCATCTGGCCCAGCATGGTCTCTGCTGTTCCCCCATCCAGTGCCCTGTCTGCTCCAGCCACAGGATGCCTCCTTGCTGTGGGTGATTTCTTGCTCTAGGGCCTTTGCGCAGCCTCTTCTTTCCCCCTTGGCAAACCACACTCAGGACCCCATTCAGATGTTTCCGTGGGAAGGCTTCCTCGTCTTCTGTGGAAAGAGCTGTTTGCTCCTTCCTCTGGGTTCGCCCTCCTACACTTTGGTGTCATAACCTGCATACCTCGTTTAGTTGGAAATTCTTTGAAGCAGAGAGTATAAGGTGTGCATCTCCCTAGAATATGCAGCTTCTGTTTATTGCTGTCTGCTCAGTCCTAGTCCAATGACTGGTACATAGTAGGTGCTCAGGTGCTCAATAAACATTTGTTAAGTGAATATTTTTTCTGTGTTGCTGGTGCCCAGCCTGGAGGAGAGTAGAGCACTGAGCACACACAATAGGTGCTGAGTACATTTTTATGGACGGTTTCTCATCTTTCTGTTCCCTCTCCCACTGCTTGTTATCTTCTGACTTCAAACAGCATTTCGTGGAAGATAGAATACTGTTTCTAGTCCAGGAGTTGGCAAACTTTTTCTGTAAAAGGACAGATAAGAAGTATTTTAGGCTTTACAGCTCATACAGTTTCTGTCACAGCTATTCAACTCTGCTCTGGTAGCATGAAATAAAACTTTATTTACAAAGCAAGGCGGTAGGCTAGATCTGGTGCACAGGCCACAGTTTGATGACCCTTATTTGTCATGATAGGTACTGGAAGATGATATTTATACTTTTCTTTCACAATCCAGGTGAGCTTAGTGACCATGCATAGAATCACTCTGAATGTATTACTGCTAGCCCATTTAGCTATTGTACTACCCAAGAGTTATAATAGAGTTATAGTTATGTTTTGAAGTCAACTGTACTTGGTTAGAATTCTGCACTTGGGCTGTGTGATCCTGGGTAAGTTACTGAGCCTCTCTGACCCTCTGTTTTTTCATCTATGATACTGTACTTAGATCATCACCCTTATTTCCAAGGGTTTTAATGGCCTGATCCAGGTGAAAATTTTCAGTGTGTTTCAGGTACATAACAAGGATTGAACAAATATTAGTTACTTCGTCTTCTGGCAGGTTTTTTATTCAAAACCTCAACCTTTCAACTAAAACATGGAAATACAAACTTGTAAAAGTCAGTGGAGCTCAGGGAGGCCCAGTGTCTATAGAATTCTAGAAAGAGTCTTTGAAAAGTGAGAGACATTTAAGTCTGAGGAATTCATCATTTCTAACTGTCTCACCATTCTCTTTGAGAGAGAGGGTGAGAAAAATTTGACATTTCATTTTCACACCTGTAATGTTACAAGTCTAATGCAAGCCTGGGAATCAAAGGTGGTTGTGACGTAGCGGGATGGGGGAACAGCAGTTGCAGGATGAGCATTGGGCAGAGCGAGGGCAAAGATGCCGCGTTCAGCTCTGCTAGGCAGGTAAATTTGAAGCTGCAAGATATCGAAGGGATTCTTATGAAAATTGTGGGACTAGAAAGAGTAAGTATGGAGAATCTCCATTAGGAAAAAGAGAAAATTGGATCACACCACCATATATAGATATGCGTTCCACGTACGATAAGCATATACGTTCCACAATGACTTGTGTATGGTATAGGGCAACTAAATGTCACATGAAACTGTTGCTGTCTGGTTCCTCATCTGCCTACACTTCCCCGGTTTTGTTCTCAGACAGGATCTCTGCAGAGCATTCCAAAATGTCTCTGTTTGGTTCAGGCTGGCATGTTCCTCAGCCCCAGTATCTCCACGTTATTACTGCATTGTATCTCTCAAGAGTGGGGTCTACCATGACCTGGCCCCTGCCCAGG
This sequence comes from Indri indri, assembly GCA_004363605.1. Classification (NCBI taxonomy): domain Eukaryota; kingdom Metazoa; phylum Chordata; class Mammalia; order Primates; family Indriidae; genus Indri; species Indri indri. The sequence continues at coordinate 58,200 of RJWJ010005587.1, read as the reverse complement.
CAGATTGAACTGCTCCTTCCTGTCCAGTTCCACAACTTTTTGTCCATAAAACCACGAAACACTTATAACATTGAAATTACCTTGGTCATGATTTTGTCTCCCCAATAGATTAAAAGCTCCTTGAAGACAGGGACCATGTTTTATTAATCCTTTTCACTCTAATCCCTAGCATGGTGCCTGACACTTAATAAAGGCTTGATAAATGTTGCTGAATTTGAAAGCAGTACTTTATTTATAAACTTGGAGACATTTTCAAGTTGATAAACTGAAAATGTCTTGAAATGCTGGCCGTCCCGAAGAACAGGTTTCGTGCTGACTTCAAAGTGGAATGATCTGTCCTTTGAAACCAGCCCTGCTAAACCCTTGATGAATCTCAGAGTATCTTGATGACCAAAGCAACATCACCAAGGGACTTGTTGCAATTGGCTTTATCACTGCCATTCCAAGTATCTGTTTTGTGGGACTTTTCTGTGGGAGCTGCTGGGAAGACAACAGCCCCTCCAGAAATACCCCGGGTTCTGAAAGTTTTGACACTGAGAGCTGGACTCTAGTTGTGCAGGTAAGTAAGTAGGAGGTGGTATGATTGGAGGGCAGGGTGAGGGGGTATAGTGAGGCACTCTGTGGAAAGGGATTGGTGTTCAGTAAGTGTGAGCTATTAAGTCAGAGTGCACAGCCACCGGGAGAGCCCTTGGAGGGCTTCTCAGTTTGGGATGAAGCCGACTCTGAGTGGCTGCCTTCTGTATACAGGCACTCCCTTAATTGGTCCAATACCTTTGGAGACAAGCCCTACTGTTCTTTTCATTTTATAGTTGGGAAAAAACAAGGTTCAAAATATTAAGCAACTGTCTCTTCAACTTAGAGCTCCAGGGCTGGAGCAACTAAGATTCAAACTCAGGTCTTCTGCTCTCAAGAAGCCTTATCTCCCCTTGCTATGGCAATGGTGGTTTAGATCATGAACCCTAAGGCCAGACTGCCTGGGTTTCACATCTGACTCTGTTGCTTATGAACTGTGTGACAGGTTACTTAATCTCTCTGTGCCTCAGTTTCCTCATCTTTAAAGTGAGGGTAGTAGTAGCTTCCACCTCATCGTGAGGATTAAATGAAGTGCCGGGTGCATCCAACATACAGCAATCGCTGTACAGATGTTTGTTGCTGTTGCATAGGGCCAGCTCTTCTGCATGTGCAGCACCTCCCTGATCTGTCGGTTGTGTAGTTTTGCATTCATCTTCTTGATGGGCCAGGTGGCTGACAGCAGTCTGTTTGCATATTGCAACGTTCTCCTCTCCCTCTGTCCCCTTCTCAGGCAGAAGTGAATTTCCAGGACACAGAGACCTTTGCTATGTAATGCCCCAGCTCATAGTGGCAGCTTTGTTATTTTTCTTCTGCAAGATTATACATCTCGGGATCTCTCTTTTAGCATTGACTAAATAGAGTGTTATTTATGCAGGGTCCTTGGTGACCGAGCCGCAGTCGCACCCACCACGTTACTGTATAGTTTGTGAACTGGCAGATTGATCCATCAAGGGTTCCAGGAGCAGAAGTGCATTTCATTCTGTTATTCTATGAAGACCTTGGCTACGCCGTCTGTTTGATGTGTCGGAGGATGGTTTGCTGAGGGCCCCCGGCTTGCAGGACATCAATACTGAGGATTCTAGAGAATGGATTTGGACAATGAGTGTTGTTGGCATGTGTCTGTAGGATGAGCAGCTGCTGCCTGCCTCTTGCCCTCCCATAAAAAAGGCAGCACATGACTGCAGAACCTACTATGGCTGAAGGGGCACTGAACTGATCGTTACCCAGGGCCTGCTATGTGGTTTAGTATAAAAGCCCTTCCTATGCCAATTCTCTCATCTCTCCTGCCTACTTGCCAACTTCCCCTGGCTGCCCATTAGGTGCAGAATGAGCTCAGACCCCTTAGCATGGCACATAAGGCTTTTACGATCTCAGATGCCTCCGTCCTTCTGTGTCCCGAGAGTCACCCCTTCCCCGCCACATGCACTTCATAATCACTTTCCACTGAATTTCCTCCCTGGTCTCTAGGTGGTTTACGCTTGCTCACAGCCCTTGCTTTTGCACATGCTCTTCCTTTTGTCTAGAATGCTCTTCCTCCTCTTCTCCAATGGCGAACTCCTCTTTATCCTTCAAAACCCAGCTCTGATAACACCTTCTTTCGAGAAGCCTCTGCAAAGCCCCTAAGCGGCATTAGTTGCCCTCTCTCTTGTCCTTGTCTGCCATTCTTTTCTCTGATATGATAATGAATCCACTTACTTTGTGTTATGTCTCCCCGCCAGATCATATTGCTTCATGGCAGAGGCCATTTATCTTTGAACTCCTGGCACGAGTCCTAGTCTCATGTTTTTGACAGGAATGAAAAATGAGTTTGAAATCTGGTTTCTGCAGGGCCATGCATGCTTGGTGAGTCTCAGCTTTGGGTCCGGCTGTGATATCTTGCCAAAGAAGTTAGCCCTCTCCTCTCTGTCCCGAGGGCTGACCCTTGGTTGAATTGCACCCTTAGTGCTGATGGCCAGTTCTTTCTCCTGACTCCCACACCCTGCTCCTGCTTGGAGTTTTCCTACTCAGCAGTGCAGGAACATGGGGCAGGAGCCACAGCCTCAGTCCTGAAATCCTCGGCTTAGTCACACTGGCTGTGATCATGTCCACAGGAGAAAAAATGGTCAGAAACTATGCTAAGTGTATTCTCAGATGCACACACGCAACATGTGTCCTTTTATCTGGAGTTCAGACCCTTGCCCAATGTTCTTCTGCTATTTCTGTGTTCCACCTTTTCTCTAGAGGTGACAAGAATGTCTCAACTCTAAAATCTCTTTCTTGCACCATTCGTATGCCTCTACACATCTTGGAAATGGAGACAGCATGTTCTTGCAGACCACGTTATGTTTGTCTAATTCTACTGATTCAGTACATTCTATTTTTACCAACAAAATATAACCAAAAAATCTCAAATATGCATGCCTTCATTATAAGGTCCATTTTTCCATGGGTACTACCTAGCCAGTATTTTCTCCTTGTTTTAATCCATGTCTCTTCCTGGAGCACTTGCTCCCTGAGAAGCATTAGGTGTCTGTGATGCTCCCCTGAAACACGGGTCGAATTCTCCATTCGCTCAAGCACATTAGTCACTCCACATAGGCGAGTCAACTCACGCTGTAGTCGATACCTTAGAATTAACATTTCCTGTCCTTTTTCTATTTTGTTTGTTTCTCTAAGCTTCTGCTTTACTTGAAATCTGCCAATAGCCTTTGTGCCTCCATAACTATGCCAGGATTTAGTAATGACTCATTTATTCAGCAAATATTCATTGTGCACCTTCTGTATGTCAGGGACAGCTCTATGCACAAAGTACAACCAAGTGTGTGTGTGTATAAAATATAGCTTATCCATTAAATAGGTAAGTATGCTAAATACTATGATAGAAGAGGGAAGAACTGTGGAGAGAAATCGAGGTGAAAGAATGAGGCTTGTAGATATCTGGGGGAGGAGCATTCTGTGAAGAGGAAATAGCAGATGCAAAGGCCCAGAGGTTCAAGAGTGCCTGATGGGTTGGGGAACATTGGAGAGAGAGAGAGAGAGAGATCACGTGGGGAGTGGGGGAGCATTGCAAGGACTTCGGCTTTTACTCTGAGTGAGGTGGGAAGGCATTGGAGGGTTTCGAGTGGAGGGACATGGAGGACTTGATGTCTCAACAGCATTACTCTGGCTGTTGTGTTGAGAATAGACTGTGTGGGCCAAGGGTAGAAACGGAGAGACCAGTTAGGAGGCTGCAGTGATCCACATGAGAGGTTATGGAGGAATGGACGATGGCGTTCCAAGTTCTTGAGGACAGGCTGGAGGCAGTGGCTCATGCCTGTAATCCTAGCACTCTGGGAGGCTGAGCGGGAGGATCGCTTGAGCTCAGGAGTTTGAGACCAGCCTGAGCAAGAGTGAGACCCTGTTTCTACCAAAAAGAAAAAAAAAAAAAATCAGCGAGGAGTTGTTTCACACACCTGTAGTCCTAGCTACCTGGGAGGCTGAGGCTCCTCGCTTAGAGCCCAGGAGTTGGAGGTTGCTGTGAGCTACAATAACACCACTGCACTCTACCCAGGGCTACAGATTGAGACTCTGTCTCAAAAACAACAACAACAACAAAAACCGAGGCAACCAACTCTCTATCCCGTCACCAACTTGGGCTACTTTTTCTTCTGTAAAATGCAGGGCAGGGGTGTTCCCCTTTTGGAAGTTTTTCCCAGGCTGTGTTGTGACTTTTCGCCTCTGTGCTCACATCATATTTTGTGTAAACTCCTATAGTAGCAGTTATCCCATGTTCTAGTAATCACTGATTATTTTTTTTATCTTGTCCTTGTTTTACTTAACTTGGAAATCCTTGGGAGCTTATTCATTTGTGAATTCCGAGGGACTAGTACAGTGCCTGGGATATAATAGGCACATTTGGAGGGCAGGAACCACACTGCAAATGTACTTCATGGAAACATGAACACCAAGCTCACCATTTCTTGGTATTGTAGAAAAGAGCTGGTACAGGTCTTTCCTGAGATGTTTCTACCTCTTGTTTAGACACGCTAGCTAAATAAATGTAGAAGAGCTCCTGAGGGGTGCTCGTAAAGAATGTAGGAAGGGGGTGATTTTGAATTGACAATACTGGGCTGAGAACTTTGCTTATGTTTCTACATCTCCATCCTCATGCAACCTCATGAAGTATGTAATATCCCCATTTTGCAGGTGAAATAACTGAGATTCCAAGGGGTTAAGTTGCCCAGCTAGTAAAGGACAGAACAAGGAATCCAACCCAGGTCTGTGGCTTTGAAGGCTCAGTGTTCTCCCCAAAAATAGATTATTCCATTGAACCATCGGGAAACAACTAATCATCATTTCTGATCATATTGGTATACCCAAGTGCCCATCAATTCATGAGTGGATTATTAAAATTTTGTATATGTATACAATGGAATATTACTCAATTATAAGAAACAACAGTGATCTAGCACCTCTTATATTTTCATGGATCGAACTTGAGCCCATTATCCGAAGTGAGGTATCACAAGATCGGAAGAATGGGCTCCACTTGTACTCGCCATCAAATTGGCACTAACTGATTAACACTATGGTGCTCACATGGTAGTAATAACCTCCAGGGATTAGGGGGATGGGGGTCTAAACCTGCAACTAAAGGACACGGTGAGCATTGTAGAGGGGAAGGGCATGCCTCTAACCCTCACTTGGGTGAGGCAAAGACATAAAATGTAACCAAAGTGTTTGTACCCTCATAATACCCTGAAATAAAAATAAAAAAAATAATGAAAACTAGTAAAGAATGCTGCATCTTTTATTTTTAGGTCTTAATCTAACTGTCTACCAAGGGATGGATGAGTTTCCTAAGCAGTCTCACTTTCTTAGAAAAGAATTAGCTTTTTTTCTGTTCATTTTCTACACTTTCTTCTCTAAAAAAAAATATATATATATGAAATGTATGTAAAATTACTCATATGTATGCATATATATGTAAAATTACACAGGATCTATATTGCCCAGGAAGTTCTTAAAAATATTTCATCTAGAGATCTTCACCATCATTGTTATTTAGTAGGCCTGGGACGGTTGTCGGGAACCTCTGTGTGTATATATTTTTAAGTCCCTTCACACGAACACACACTTTCACATTCTGTTGGTGGGAATGTAAAACACTAGCTTTAGTGGACATTGTGGTCATTACTACAAAATTAGGCATTTTTTTTTCTAAAACGTAATTTCACATGTGTGCAAAGACCGTTGTGAATAAGGCTGTCTATCACAGCATTGTTGGAAATAACAAAAAACTAGACAAAAATCTAATGTGATGTCCATTGATGGGGAGTTAAGAAATGTGGGGTTCGTACTGAAGAGAAATTGCTTAGACCTCCACTGTGCTGATATGAGATGACTTTCTAGGCATATTTTAAGGAAAAGTAATTAAAATGAAGCACACTATGTATAGTTGTTTCCATTTGCATAGAGAGAGAAATATGCAGACATACAGTGTGTATACTTAGAGTTCTGGAGGATAGGTAAGAAATGGGAAGTAGTGTCTGATTTGTAGGTAGGGCCAGGTGGATTGGGGGTCAGGGTGGGTCAGATTATTTTTCAATATTTCTCCTATGCTGTTTGATATTTTTTTTAAAAGATGACTCATATGCATCATACATATTAAAATATATTTTAACTTTTTAGTGTAAAACCTAGATAATTTTTTTAAAAAGTACTTTCCAGGTGTATCTGACGTCTCTTATGTATCATCTCAGGCTGCACTGGCCTCACTTGTCTCTGGGGATGTTGGCTGCTTGGACTGGGACAGCCACTGCTGAGGCTCTCAGCTCGGCATGGGTGGCCTGGCTTCCCGAGTCTGCAGCTGTGCAGCAACTTGTCTTGTGTCCTCCCCTTGGCCCTCACATCCTTTCAGGCTCAAGTGCAGCAGGAAGGAGAAAGTTGTCTTCTCATACAGCTAAAACAAGTGCTGGGATGGCATCTTATTGGCTGTTGTGACAACTAATTCGATGCCACCTTGGCTAGGCAGTGTTGCCCATTCGTTTGGTCCAACAGCAGTCTAGATGTTGCTGTGGAGGTCTTTGTTCAGATGTGATCTGTAATATGGGTGGGCCTCAGCCAGTCAATTGAAAGCCTTAAGAGCCAAGAAGGAGGTGTCCTGAAGAAGGGACTCTGCCTCAAGACTGCCTCATAGAAACTCTACCTGAATTTCCAGCTTGCTGGCCTGCCCTGCAGATTTTAGACTCAAGATTGCAACATCAAATCCTACCTGTGTCTCCAGCCTGTCAGCCTACCCCTGTGGATTTCGAACTTGCTAGCCCCCACAATCACACAAGCCAAAGCCTTAAAATATTAATAAATCTCTCCCCTCCACCTCTCTTTCTCTCCACACACACACACACATACACACACACACACCCTCCTGGTTCTGTTTCTCTGGAGAACCCTGACTCATGCGTCTGTGACGGGCCCGACTCTGAAGCTGTCACTTTCTCTATAGGAATGCGATGCACTGGTCGACCTTGGCTGAAGTTGTATCTTCACCCCTGGGACTGTTGGATTCACCCAAATGACCTTGGAGCTGACGGGTGGGAGAGGGGTGGGTCACCAAACCAAAATCACAGCTTAACAGGAAGTAAAATCAGTGGAGGCTGGAAGGAAACAAAACAAAACAGCAGAGGTTCATTGCTGTAGCCATTAGTATCCCTTTGTACAAATGTGTTAACAGGCTCAGTGAGGTCAAGTGGCTTGGCCAACGTCATACAAGAAGTTGGCAATTGAGTAGGATCCAAGGCTAAGTGCGTCTGACCTCAAAGCCCAGATGCTGTCCTCAGTCATTTCATTTGTTTATTTATTCATTTCATCAACCAACCAACCAACACTAACTAACATTACTGTTGGCCCACTGTTGACATGCATGGATTGTGCTGGACCCTGACGACTCTAAACCGTGCAACCTTAAAAATATCCCTATGCAGAGAAAATATTTCCTGTGCTACAGACCACTTTTCAGATATTCTGAACAAAATCCTCTTGACTTGAGCTTCTCAGAGAAGGCACATTCAAATCCTGATTGGTCTTCGGAGATGAATACAAATGATTTTTTTTTTTTTTCCACTGAGCTAACTTATTTTTAATTCCCTCCTGACTCCAAGTCAGGCAGAGAAACAGGAAGGTAAAAACAATCATAACAACAACACTCACTGCTGTTTACAAGAGGGAAACATTCCTGATGGGTCAGAGGAAGATGTACGGCACCTGTGTGCCAGAGCTGGCTCTGCATCTTGGTGAGCCGCGGATTTATGGCTCCAGCATTGCCAAAGGAGGAGTCCATTTCCACTGATTTCATTCCGAGGTCCCCAGGTTGGTTATTGCTCCATTTCTTCTTAACGTGAGTGATGAGAGTGTCCTAGGAGGCAAGTGGGTGCACAAGTGCGAACAGTTGTTTCATGGATTTATTGTTTATTCTCTACTTGATTCACTTCCCTGGCTGGCCCTGTGAATGACTTCCTCTGTGAGAGCAGTTCCCGGACTTGCAGCTCCTAGAGCGTGCCACGTTCATCCTGCCTCTGGGCCGGCCCCCCGCTCTTGCCTTTGCCTGGTATGCCTGCTCGGTTATTTTAGGTCAGTCCAAGTCCTGACCTCTCCGTATGGCTCAGCTATAATAATAATGGTCCCATGTGACATTTGCAGTAGCTCCTGCTGCTTCGGAGCATGGTCTTTGGAGACAAGCTGCCTGGGTTCACATCCCAGTGTAGCCTCCATGGCTGGCTAGTCTGGCACCACCGACTCTTCCTCTGCAGGAGTCAAAGTTGGTTGATCTTAGGGGTCTCTTGTCAAGAGTAATTTGAGCTAATCCATGTAAATCGCAGGGCAAGCCCTAAATAAAGGATAATTATTATTTTTGTTATTTAAGCCATCCCGAAAGAAAGAAGAGACACAAAGAATTAACACATTGGCTCAAAATCCCAGCTCTGTTGCTAATTCTTGTGACCTTGGGCAAATTATCAGTTTCCTCATCTGTAAAATAGGAACAATAACAGTACCCACCGTATACTGTGGTTGTGAAAGTTAAATGGGATGTTGTATGGGAAGTGTTGACCACAGTCCCAGGCATTCAGTAAATGCCTGATGGAAATAATGGTTTTTAACTATTACTATAAACCTTAAAACATTTAACCACTGGCTGGGTGTGGGGGCTCACACCTGTAATCCCAGCACTCTGGGAGGCCGAGGCGGGAGGATTACTCGAGGTCAGGAGTTTGAGACCAGCTTGAGCAAGAGTGATACCCCATCTCTACTAAAAATAGAAAAAATTAGCTGGGTGCAGTGGTGCATGCCTATTGTCCCAGCTACTCAGGAGGCTGAGGTAGGAGGATCCCTTGAGCGTGGGAGTTTGAGGCTGCACTGAGCTATGATGACACCACTGCGCTCTAGCCTAGTGACAGAGTAAGACCCTGTCTGGGGAAAAAAAAAAAAACCCCTAGATTAAATGAGCATAGTTTGTGTGATTTAATTCTAAAGTAACTTTATTTTTGTCTTCTATTGTGTCTGTAGATTTACTCAATGGGGCTGGTCTGTTGCTACCTCTGGAGGAAAATTCTAGAAGGCCCCACTGACTTTCTGGTGCCTCTTTAGTAATAGAAGCACCTAAGGACCCTATAAGCTGCAAAACTCAGTGGCGCATCAGTAATCAAAATATGCAGTCCTGTAGCCATTGCCAAAGCTTTGGACTTGGTTTCTGGGGTTTGCAGCACACAGGGCAGCTTGTTGTTAGGAAAGGGAGGTGGCCGACTTCTCTCTGTCTGCTCCCGCATCCTATTACCCGACGTTTCTGTCCTCTCCAGGGTGGGAGCAGGGCCAAGACGAAGAAGAAAGGAGGACATGAAAGTGTTTACTTGACTGAAACTGTCGAGAGCTGGCATCAGCACTTTCTGGAGTTGGTAGATGTTTCAAGCAGGCTCTTTTGCTTACGGTTTCTTTGAGGGTTTCTTTGGAGAGTCCCATACACACCGACACCCTTCATTGTGGGCGATCTCTCAGCAGCAGTTCTCTTGAGGACAGTGATTGCATTTCTGTTTGTGCAGTGCCGCTTAGGGCTTCTTCCTCAGCCCTTAGGAAAGCAGACTTTCATTTCCACCTTCTTTCTCCTGAGGTTCTCCCTTCCAAGTAGTCCCCTTGGTCAGAACCTCTGCTCTCACGCCACGGCTCACATCTGGTCCACAGACACATGAGCTTCCCCACAAACTCATTTAATCTTCACCCGCCCTGATGTGATGGGAGCGGCCATCACCTGCGCTTGCCAGAGGCACGATCTGAGGCACTGAGCGTCCATGTAACTTACTCAAGACCACAGCTAGCAAGCAATGAAGTCAGAATCTTAATCTAGATGGTCTGACCCAGAGCCCAAGGTTTGGACCACCCACACTACTGCTCAGCTGAAAGTTGAACATTATCGTTTTCCTTTACTGGCTAAGAAAAGATGTTTAAAGATGGTGTACGAGTATTTTTCTTCTCTTTTGGGTGGGGCTGAAAACTTTTTAGTCATCTTCATGTAGTGTTTCCTCCCTTCGTGGTTCTCCACTCCAAAAACCCTAACCATGCGGAAAAACAGAAACAAACTTAGCCACTGAACAGAGGCACCCCTGGCTCTTGCTGCTGTCCCTTCGCTTGGCTTCACGGAACTCAGCCCCTTGGGCTGTCTCCTTCTCGGAAGTTGTCTCTTTGCCTCTTTATTTTCCTGTGTGTTTCACAGCAGTTCTCCCTAGTTCACACTCAGATTTTCTCCACTGTCGCATCTTAACCATATAGTTTGAAATTCAATTTATACGAAAAATATATTACACTTGATCAGGTTACACTGTATTCCCTCTGTATCTGTTTACCAGGGTCTCCAGTGTCTCAGGATTATTTTACAGCAAACCTGGTTAAGGCAGAGCTAGATTAAAGTCAGATACACCTTGCAGCTGCCTGGCTAGCCTGTTGCTCTTTAATACAATATTGGATAACCCAAAGCAAGCAACTCCAATATCACCTTGTTTTTGTTAATTTACTGACCTCTTTTAAAATTAATGAGATTTTATTAAAGTCAAAGATCCAAATAGGTTAAAATAAAATTGATTCATCTATGTTTTCAAACATGGGCATATGAAATCAAGCTACCAGTCTCATTGGCTTAATAGTTTAAAAATCCTTTTCATGGATTTTAGTTCTCTTGCGGTAACAGCTTGTCTGTTTCAGTGGTATTGAGTCTCTTGTCAAAGGCTGGCATTGTAATCAGCGTTTTCTTTTCCCACTTAACACAAAGAAAACCTAATCCATCCCTCATTTTGTTGCTTTCTTTGAAAAAAAGAAGAGGATTGGGAGCTATGTAGCCAATCTGCCTGGCTCCAATTTCTCATATCAGAGGAATCCGTTCCTTTTTTTTTCTTCTTCTTTTTATTTTGTAGATTGCAAATATGTCTGGAGATGTCATTGTCAGTGAAAAGATTCTTTTCAATTTTCCACTATGTTTCTTTACACCAATCTAATTATCACTTAACTCACCACTGCTTTTATTTATAGATTGTGACTCCTCCTCCAAGCCTTTGAATATTTTCCAGAATGGTTTAGTTTTTAAATCTACTGCGGATTGCCCATATCTCTAGTTTTTGCAGTTAGAACCGTGGGGGTTTAGCTTCCCTGCCCTGTGTTTTAACATCCGCTCCGTTGATGTCAGTTATCACTGAAAATCACTTTTCTGTTTTCTACCACAGCTTTGGTAATCAAGCCAATTCTAGTGTTTTGTTTTTTTTTTTTCCTGCCAGTGGCATAATGACTATTTCCTGCTTTCTAGACACTTGAGCCATTTGGAAGCTGCAGCTACTCTTAGGGAAAAATCTGTTATAATGAAGGACAAGGCAAGACAACAGTAAAAGATACGAATAATACAGAATTTGTGGTTATTCAGACACTGAGGTTAATTTTTTTTAACACTTGGAAAAAAGATACTTAGGAACTTTTTTTAATGCTGGTAAAATATACATAACAAAATTTACAATTTTTACCATTTCTAAGGATACAATTCAGTGGCATGAAGTCCATTCACAATGTGTACAACCATCATCACCATCCATTTCCAGAACTTGTGTAGATTTTAGGGTAGTGATCTGAACTACTTGGGCGACCAAATTTGTTAAACACTTCGAAATGTATGCAGGCATGCCGTGTTTTATTGCACTTTGATTTATTGTACTTCGCAGATACTGCATTTTTACAAATTGAAGGTTTGTAGTAACCCAGCAGGAGCAAGTGTATCTGCAGTATTTTTCCAACAGCATGTGCTCGCTTCATGCCATTCTGTCACATTTTGGTAATGCTTTCACTATTTCAAACTTTTCCATTATTATTAGATCTGATACAATGACCTGTGATCAGTGATCTTTCATGTTACTAGTATAATTGTTTTGGGCCACCACACACCTCAGCCGTATGAGATGGTAAACTTAACCTATAAATGTTGTGTGCTCTCACCATTCCACCAACAAGCTGTTCCCCTCTTACTCTCCCTCTCCAGGGGACTCCCTATTCCCTGTGACACAATAATATTGAAATTAGGCCAATTAACAACCCTACAATGGCCTCTACGTGTTCAAGTGAGAGGATGAGTCTCCTGTCTCTCACTTTAAATCAAAAGCTAGAAATGATTAATTAAGCTTAGTGAGAAAGGCTGAGATAGGCTGGCAGCTAGGCCTCTTGCACCAAACAGTTAGCCAGGCTGTGAATGCAAAGGAAAAGTTCTTGAAAGAAATTAAAAATGCTACTCCAGGGAACACACGAATGATAAGAAAGTGAAACAGCCTTATTGCTGATAATGGAGAAAGTTTGAGTGGTCTGGATGGTAGATCGAATCAGCCACAACATTCCGTTAAGTCAAAGCCTAATTCAGAGCAAGGCTCTAATTTCATTTCAATTCTCTGAATGTTGAGAGAGATGAGGAATTTGCAGAAGAAAAATTGGAAGCTAGCAGAGGTGGGTTCATAAGGTTTAAGGAACGAAGTTGTCTCCGTAACATAAAAGTACAAGGTGAAGCAGCAAGTGTTATTGTGGAAGCTGCAGCAAGTTGTCCAGAAGATCACTGATGAAGGTGGCTACACTAAACAACAGATTTTCAATGTGGATGCAACAGCCTTATATTGAAAAAGATACCGTCTAAATATTTCATAGCTAGAGAGGAGAAGTCCATGTTCAGCTTCAGAGCTTCAAAGGACAGGCCGATTCTATTATTAGGGGCAAACGCAGCTGGTGACTTTAAGTTGAGTTCATTTACCATTTCTAAAATCCCACAGCCCTTAAAAATTATGCTAAATCTGCTCTGCCTGTGCTCTAGAAATGGAACAACAAAGCCTGAACGACAGCAGACCTGTTTATAGCATGGTTTACTGAACGTTTCAAGCCCACTGTTGAGATTTACCATGTAGAAAAAAAGATTCTTTTCAAAATATTACTGGTCATTGACAATGCACTTGATTACCCAAGAGCTCTGATGGACATGTACAAGGTGATTAATGTTGTTTTCATGCCTGCTAACACAGCATCCATTCTGCAGCCCACGGATCAAGGAGTAATTTCGACTTTCAAATCTTATTATTCACAAAATACGTTTTGTAAGGCTATAGCTGCCATAGATAGTGATACCTCTGATGGATCTGGGCAGAATAAACTGAAAACCTTCTGGAAAGGATTCGCCATTCCAGATGCCATTAAGAACATCTGTAATTCATGAGAGGAGGTCAAAATATCAACATTAACAGGAATTTGGGAGAAGTTGATTCCAACCCACATGAATGACTTTGAGGATTTCAAAATTCAGTGGAGAAAGTAAACACAGATGTGATGCAAAGAACAAGAGAACTAGAATTAGGAGTGGAGCCTGAAGATGTGACTGAGTTGATTCAATCTCATGGTCAAACTTGAATGGATGAGGAGTTGCCTCTTAAGGTTGAGCAAAGAAAGTGGCTGCTTGAGATGGAATCTACTCCTGGTGAGGATGCTGCGAACATTGTTGAAATGACATCAGTGAGGATTTAGAACATTACATAAACTTAGTTGATAAAACAGCAGCAGAGTTTGGGAGAACTGACTCCAATTTTGAAAGAAGTTCTGTGGATAAATGCTATGGAATATCATTGAACGCTACAGAGAAAATTTTTATGAAAGGAAGAGTTAGTCAATGTGGTAAACTTCATCATTGTTGTCTTATTTTAAGAAACTGCCACAGGTCCTCCAGCCTTCAGTCACCACCGTCCTGATCGGTCAGCAGCCATCAACATAGAGGCAAGACCCTCCACCAGCAAAAAGATTACAACCTACTGAAGCCTCAGATGATGGTTAGCATTTCTTTAGCAAGAAAATATTTTTTAATTAAAGTATGTACATTCTTTATTTAGACATAATGCTACTGAACACTTAAGAGACTACCGTATAGTAAAGTGTAAACAGAATTTTATGTGCACTTGGGAAACCAAAAAATTGACAGGACTCATTTCATTGTCATATTCACTTTATTGCAGTGATCAAGAACTGACACCGTAGTGTCTTTGACATATGCCTGAGGATGTATCATTACATCTTTCTTGTTTGTTCTTCAAGACACATCTCTCATTTGTTCATTCATTCATTTAATGGATATCTGTTGGGTGTTTATGCTAATCCACACATAGTTCTAGGCACAGAGGGCTATTGCAATAATTAGAAAGACATAATGCTTATAGCATAGTGACTTGGCTGGAGCAATTTACATGTCTTATTTAACTATAAACATTTATTTATTGCACTCATACATAAATGCATTCTTCTTTTTAGAGAAATAGGATACACCTCACATAAGGCTAAAGTCCCCTTCTTTCCACCTTCACTTCTGACCTCCCCTCCAGCCTTCTTCTTAAACCCTACCCAAATATTTTATTTGGGGTATACCATTGTAGTACTCTGATAGACAGTTTCATGGTGTTTATTTATTTATTTACTTATTTATTTATTGAGACAGAGTCTCATTCTGTTGCCTGGGCTAGAGTGCCATGGTATCAGCCTAGCTTACAGCAACCTCAAACTCCTGGGCTCAAGCAATCCTTCTGCCTCAGCCTCCCGAGTAGCTAGGACTACAGGCATGTGCCACCATGCCCGGCTAATTTTTTCTATATATTTTTAGTTGTCCAGCTAATTTCTTTCTATTTTTAGTAGAGACGGGGTCTTGCTCTTGCTCAGGCTGGTCTTGAATGCCTGAGCTCAAACAATCCTCCCACCTCGGCCTCCCAGAGTGCTAGGATTACAGGTGTGAACCACCTCATCCGGCCTCATGGTGTTTAAACATTAACGACATTATATTGTATGCATTGTTGAATAATTTGAGATTTTTTTACTTAACTCTCTTCCTTGCAAATCAACCCACAATATTATACTAACATCTCCAACAAATGCTGGTTGAATCCTTACCCTGCAGCAAGAACTGTGAATGAGGTATCTGCATCTCCCTGACTCATTTAGCCTTAACAACAAGCCTGGGAGGGAAGGGAGTTGGCACCGTCCTCATGTCAGATATGAGAAACTGAGAATCAAGGAGTTCAAGTGTTCATCCAAGGTCATAAAACTAAAGTCGAGTATAAGTAGAGTGTAGGTAGTGGTAAGTAGAGTCAGGATTCAAACTCAGATTTCTGATCTCAAAGCATGTGTTATTTTACCATTTTAGCCCATGGTCTCTGGTTGTTTTTTAATTCAGAAATTTCCACCATTCACAGTTTGTTTTTAGTTAGTCCACATAAATGGCTCATTAGTCATGTAGCCACACACATGGTGTTTCAAAGTAGGAGTGGTTTTATGCCAGGAGGTTGACCTGGTCTCAGCTGTTCCTCAGCTTCCGTGTCTCAGTGTCCCTGAGGCAGTGATAATGAGCTGAGGTTTGAAGGGTGATTAGGAGTTAAGAAGGTGAAGAAGAAGAGAATTCCGAGCAGAGGAAACATCATGCATGGAAGTTATGATTGGAGGACCTCAGAGCTTCCTAGAACCTACAGTCCGTATGTCCAAGGCACAGAGAGGAAGAGGGGAAGTGGATGAGACAAGTGGGGAGGGGGTGGTACCAGATGGGCAGGTTGCATTTACTGATGGATCAGACTGGAAAGTGAAGGCTGCTGCAGAATTTGAAGAAATGATGGACAAGGCTGGTGGTGGTGGTGAAGAGATAGAAATGTGAACAGATGGATACAATTGCCGTCGAAGAGGTAGAATCAACAGGTCTTGAAGAAGAAATGAATTTGGGGAGGGAGGGAGGGAGAATGTGAATCAATAATGTCTCCTGGATTTCCGGCTTGAGCAGCTCAATGGAAAGTTGGTGATACTGTGACGCTCACTAAGCCGGGGAAGATTGGAAAATGACTAGATTTGGGGGAAAAATCAGGAAATAGGTGTTACAATGCAGGGTTAAGTAGAAGGTTAGGTAGTCAATTTTTGAAGGGGGCCTCCAACTTTATAGACAGTGAATGATTGAGTGGTGAAGAACATAGTCCCTGGTATTGGATATGGACTGGAGTCCACCCTCTGAAATTTACAGCAGCTGACAGTTACTTCTCTGAACCTCAGTCTCCTCTTAGGTGAAAAGGGTATTATTAGTACAGTACCTCCCTTAAAAGGGTTAAAAGGATTAAGTAAAAAATGTGCATGAAACACTCAACCCAGTGTTCTGCAGATGGTAGTACTTAATCAGGTTACCCAGATCATTATCATTATGACTATTATTATTCTAAAATGATTTGTATCTAAAATTCTAAAGGACCTCTGGGCGACAGAGGAGATAACTCTTTTACCTTTTCACTATATACCAATTAAATCTTCTTGACTTAACAATGGACTCCCCCGAACAATGTGATCTTGTTCCCCATAAAGACATTTTATTACAAGTAAATCAGACAAACAGTAGCCTTTGAATGTATGTTGTACAAGAGCCACAACACATAATTGTAAAGGTCAGCGGTGTCGGTTTTTAAATTAATTTTTCCCTTTCTTTAATAGATCAGATCAAATTCTTGATTATATTAAGTTATTAAAAAAAAACCCTGTAATTTCAGAGTATGGCACTGCCTCAAGAGTGACAGCCACGTGACTGTGACTCTGGGAGGGGGATGCTCTCAGCAGCATGAATGGAAAAAATTACTTTTATGAACACCAGATTCTCATGGGACGAACCCAGCATCTGACACATATCAAGAAGTAGCTGCCAAATTATTCTCTTCTCCATACTTGCTAAATTAAAAGCAATTTAAATATTGCTGGTTGAGGTTGAAACTTCGAGGCTGTTAAAAATGTCACATAAAATGTGAGTGTTATCTATTGGAAAAGGGTAATTTTCCTTCTAGAGATTGCATAGGTAAAGCCATCTGATTTTCAGAATATATAATATAGTTTCACTCAATAAATATATGCCAAAGCTTCTATGCCTTATCTCTATTTGAAAGAAATATCTTTTATAGGAAGAAAAATGCTGGGTATTTGGAGAATGGGTGTTAGCAGCAGTGTAAGTATTGCCCAGGGGTTAGACAGAAAATGGAAGAATATATGTTCTAAAAAAGAGATGAGGAAGTGGTGGTGTCCAGCTTTATTCACCTTACAGATGTGTTTGACCTGCATAGGGATTTAAAAAACACTCAATTGAGTGGAGCTGAGTAGCAGTTGCCCACCTTGGACTGGGCACGTGCTCGCTCTTTTCGGTACTATCTTATCTTACAACTGGTCCACTTCACCTCATCTGCCTGACCCCTGTAGGAATGCGAGTTTGTAACCCCTTTCCTAAGCCTGTTCTTTTAAAACAGGGACACGCTGCCCCTAGGAGTACTGCACATGGCGGTGCGCAGGTTGCTTGGGTCACTTCAGAATAACATCCTGCATCTTCTTGTAGTTGGTTTTGATGTGACAGTTTGGAGGAAATATTTTCAGATTAAGACAAGCAGAATTATTATGAAATAGTTTGAAAATTCACATGATTTTCTGTTTTTTAAGATAAGATATGCGACTTCAAAGAAACATCAGTCTTACTGGTGGAGGGGTTCAACCGCTGAGTGTATTGATTATTCTTCTCAGGCCATAAGGGATGCTTACTTGGAAAAGTTTGCAATGCATCACCTAAGTCGTAGAATGTTAACGCTGGAAGTAGAGTGGCCCTGAGAATTTTAATAGTCAGGGCTCTTGGTTACAAGCAACTAAAACCCAACTTACTGCCTCAAGCAAAAAAAGGAATTTATTGGCTTGCAAAATTGAAAATAATATAATAACTTTTTTTAAATTTCAGAATATTATGGAAGTACAAATATTTTGGTTACATATAATGCCTTTGCCTCACCCAAGCCAGAGCTACAAGCGTGCCCTTCCCCCATACAGTGCGCTCCACACCCATTTATTGTGAGTTTACCCACTCCCACCACCCCCCTCCCACCTGAGTGGCACCTGATAAATATTACTTCCATGTGAGCACCTTAGTGTTGATCAGTTAGTACCAATTTGATGGTGAGTAGATGTGGTGCTTGCTTTTCCATTCTTGTGATACTTTACTTTGAAGGATGGGCTCCAGCTCTATCCATGATAATATAAGAGGTGCTAGTTCACCGTTGTTTTTTTGTAGTTGAGTAGTATTCCATGGTATACACAGACCAGATTTTATTAATCCTCTCATGTATTGATGGGCACTTGGTTGTTTCCACATCTTTGCAATTGTGAATTGTGCTGCCATAAACATTTGAGTGCAGATGTCTTTATTATAGAATGTCTTTTGTCCCTTTGGGTAGATGCCTAGTAGTGGGATTGCGGGATCAAATGATATTTCTATTTTCAGTTCTTGGAGATATCTCCAAATTATTTTCCACAGGGGTCGTACTAATTTGCAGTCCCACCAGGAGTGTAAGAATGTTCCTATCTCTAGACATCCATGCCAGCATTTGTTGTTTTGGGACTTTCTGATAAAGGCCATTCTCACTGGAGTTAAGTGATATCTCATTGTGGTTTTGATTTGCATTTCCCTAATGATTAGAGATGTTGAGCACTTTTTTATGTGTTTACTGACCATTATTCTGTCTTCTTTTGAAAAGTTTTGGTTCATGTCCTTTGCCCAATTTTTGATGGGATTGTTTGACTTTTTCTTGTTAATTTCCTTAAGTTCCATATAGATTCTTGTTATCAGCCCTTTATCGGATGTGTAGCATGCAAATATATCCCTCATGAATATAAATACAAAAATCCGTCATGAATATAGATGCAAAAATCCTCAACAAAATCTTAGCAAACCGAATTCAATAGCACATCAAAAAAATAATTCATCATGACCAAGTGGGCTTTCTCCTAGAGATGCAAGGCTGCATCAACATACACGATCTATAAATGGAATTTACCACGTAAATAAAAGCAAGAACAAAGACCATGTGATTCTCTCAATAGATGCAGAAAAAGCATTTGACAAAATCCAGCACACTTTTATGATAAAAACTGTTAATAAAGTAGGCATAGATGGGTCATACCTTAAAATTATTAAAGCCATGTATGATAAACTCACAGCCAATATCATACTTAACAGGGAAAAATTGGAAGCATTCCCACTTAGAACTGGAACCAGACAAGGTTTCCCACTGTCTTCACTTCTATTCAACGTAGTACTAGAAGTCCTTGCCAGAGCAATCAGACAAGAGAGGGGAATTAAGGGTGTCCAAATGGGGGCAGAAGAGGTCAAACTCTCACTCTTTGCTGACGAATGATATTATATTATATTATTATATTATATCTAGAAAATCCCAAGGATTCAACCAAGAGACTCCTGGAATTGATAAATGAATTCAGTAAAGTCTCAGGATACAAAATCAATGCACACAAATCAGTGGCATTCATGTATGCCAGTAACAGTCAAGCTGAAGATCAAATCAAAGACGCAACACCTTTCACAATAGCATCAAAGAAAATTAAACATCTAGGAACATATTTAACGAAGGAGGTGAGAGACCTATATAGGGAGAACTATGAAATACTGCGAAAAGAAATCACAGAAGATGTAAACAAATAGAAAACCATACCATATTCATG
Source organism: Indri indri (assembly GCA_004363605.1). Lineage (NCBI taxonomy): Eukaryota > Metazoa > Chordata > Mammalia > Primates > Indriidae > Indri > Indri indri. Next base: position 38,574 of record RJWJ010005587.1, on the reverse strand, counting down.
GATTGGCAGAATCAATATTGTTAAAATGTCCATATTACCTAAAGTGATCTACAGAATTAGTGCAATCCCTATTAAAATACCATCATCATTCTTTACAGATCTAGAGAGAATAATTCTATGCTTTATATGGAACCAGAGAAGACCTCGTATAGCCAAAGCAATCTTAAGAAAAAGAACAAATTGGGAGGCATTAGTCTACCAGACTTCAAGATTACTACAAGGCTATAGTAACCAAAACTGCATGGTACTGGCACAAGAATAGAGATACAGACCTTTGGAACAGGACTGAGAACCCAGATATAAAACCATCCTCATATTGTCATCTAATCTTTGACAAAACAGATAGATAGAAATATACAATGGGGAAAAGTATCTCTATTCGATAAATGGTACTGGGAAAACTGGATAACTGCATGCAGAAGATTGAAAGTGGATCCCCCGCCTCTCACCTCTCAAAAAAATCAGCTCACAATGGATAACAGACTTAAACCTAAGATGTGAAACCTTAAGAATTCTAGAAGAAAATGTTGGGAAATCTCTTATAGACATCAGCCTAGGCAAAGAATTTATGAAGAAGACCCTCACAGCAATCACAGCAGCAACAAAAATAAATAAATGGGACCTGATCAAATTAAAAAGCTTCTGCTCAGCCAAGGACACTATCATTAGAGTGAATAGACAACCTATATTTGCTTTTTTTTGGTTAAACATTTTTTATTATTTCATTTTCCCCTCTATTAGTTCTTAGAATTTTTTAGGGTTTTCCCAGGGATTAAAAGATGAATTTTTGAATTATTACCGTCTAATATTAACTAATTTGCAAATAATGCTAGGAATTTAGAGAATTTTAGCTTCTACTCCCTCTAGACTTTTGTGTTATTGTCATACATTTAATTCTACATATATTTTATACACTGTGAAGCTTGATACCTTTTTTTATAAAGTCAACGTTATTGTATTCACTCTCATATTTTGCCTTTCTTTATTCCTTCCTGTATTTTCTATTTCTATCTGGGATCATTTTCATTCCTTCTGAAGAATTCCTTATAGTAGTTCCTTAGCACAGGTCTTCTGGCAATGAATTCTCTCAGGTTTTATCTGTTTTGGAAATGTTTTTATTTCACCTTCACTAGTGAAGGATTTTTTCTCTGAATATAGAGTTTTAGAATTGTGGTTATTTTTTCTCCACTTTAAAAATGTCATTCCAATGTGTTCCGGTTTCCACTGTTTTATTGAAAAGTCAGCTATTGGTCTAATTTTTGATCCTTTGAAGCTTAGTTTTTTTTACTGGCTGCTTGGAAATTTTCTCTTTTTATTTTTTTCATTTTCAGCAGTTTATCTGTGAGGTACTTAAGTGTAATCTTTTTGTACGTATCCTTCTTTTACCACTTCTTGAATTCATACCTCGATATCCTTCACCAGGGTTAGAAAATTCTGAGCTATTATCTACTCAAATATTGATGTGGTCCATTTTTCTTTTCTAGGATGTAAATTCCATATAAGGTAAGCCTTTACTCAAGGTTTTATGTATATGTATATATATCTCATGATCTTTTTTTGTACTTTTCATCTTTTTTTTTTTAACTTTTTGTGCTTTAGTCTGGGTATTTCTACTCATCCATCTTCTAGCTCTCTTTGTCTTAGTCCAATCTACCGTTTAACCTATACACTGAATTCTTAGTTTCAGTTATTGTAGTTTTCAGTTCTAGAATTTCTTTTGTATTTCTTTTTATTTATTTCATTTATAGAGTTAAATTCTCTAACTTCTCATCTATCTTAATGAACATTTTAATCAAAATTTAAAGTGTGAATCTCATAACTGCAATCACTAAGTCAATTGTGGGTCTCTTTATTGTTTGTTCCTTTTTTCATGGTAGTGCATTTTGATCTACCTGGTAATTTCAGTAGGATGTTGGACATTACGTTTGTCAAACTGTAGAGGTTTCTGGATGATGCCATTGTCCTTCTATGTGGATTCACCGTTTTCTATGGCAGACAGGAAGGCACAGATCATCGCATACCATTATGGGTAGAGCTGACTTGAGGTTGCACAGCATTGTTCGTCTGGCTCGGTCTACCTTTGGCTCAACCCCAGTTTTGGCGTATCACCCTCTGGGTGTCCCAGCTTAGAGCCTAAGATATTTCCTAGAACTCTTCTCCTTGGCAGGTCTTCAAACCTAATTTTCTTCTCTTCAGCACTGTGAGACTGTCAAAACTCTTCCTTCTTTTTATCCCCTTTATTTGTCTTCTTAGCCTTCTGTCCTGTGACACTTCATAGATAAATGCCTCAAGAGGAAAATTGGTGTTGAATGTTGGTCTCACTTTTCTGTTCTTTCCTTCTGTCTCTGATATTTGCTCCTCAAGTTTGTGTTGTATAATTTGACAACCCTGAACTCCAGTTTACTTTAACCCCACCCTTGTGCAATTGCCTATCTCTTTGCTGGCTTCTATCCCTTGTATCAGTCGCTCTTGCCTATTCATTCAGCCTCTTAACCTGTGCCAGTAATTGATAAATGTCCTGTGGAAAGTATCAACCTGCAGACAATTGAGCTCACCTCAGTGGGCTTCCATTTTTTTTTTTTCTGAAGGTCTGGCTTTTAAATCCTGGCTGCCACAGAAACTCTCTGATGTTTTCAAATAGATGAATGTTGATATGTTATTGGCTTTTATTATTGCTTTTGGTGGGAATGCTGGTTCTCTATAAGCTATTGCACCTTAGAAGAAACTACATGCTCAGATTTGATTTTATACTCAGATTTTCTGTCTTCTGGTCTAATAGTGCTTGTCAGTGTCAGTTCATTGTTGCAACTGAGCAACCAATTATGGCATTGCAAACAACAAATTATTATAAATGACACTTATTTAGCATTTTGGAATTTACAGATGTTGTTCCCATCTACTACCACTTTCTATCCTCATTGCAACCCTATAAAATGAGAATTATTGCCCTCATTCTATAAATAAGGGAAGAGATTTTTCAGGAGTGGTTAAGTGCACTGTCAAGTGTCAAGATAACACCGTCGAAAAGTGCCATTGTTTGGAATCCAGGAAAAACTATGTAGACAGAAAGTTTTTCAACTTCCTCCATGTAACGTCTTCTCTTTAAAGAAGATTCTATATATAGAAGGATTCTCAAATATTTTTATATCATTAATCTCGGGCAGTGTAATATGGTGATTAGGTGCTTGAGCTCTGATTTCAGAATCAAAAGATTCCATTGAATTATGATATGGAAAAAAGTTACCTTGTTAATCTTCTATTTTCTCATCTTTAAGGTAAGAATAAGTTGTATTTTATTCTCAGGTTAGTTAGGAATGGTAAAAGAATTAATACATGTGGGGAGCTGGGAACACCAACTGCTGTCTGCCAAAGGCTCATGTTAGCGTTATATTTAATAATAATATCATCATTGTTGTTGCTATGGTTATTCCTGATGCCTCTTGGCCATTCCCAACACTTCTTGCATTTTCATTCCTTCTGAGGCCTCCTCTGTAATAACCAAGTAATAGGTTTACGGAAGTCTAAAAGTACTGCTCGTAAACCATTTAGAAAGCAGATGCTTGCATTTTACTGCCAGTGACAATGATACCTTGTTAATGGCTAGAACTATGGATAACAGTTGGAATCCTGGATTCTTGGAAAATGGTGTTACTCAAACTGCAAGTTTCTTTATGCAAGGCTTGAGAAAGCAGGAGCCCTCAAGGATAGTGACTGGAACAAGGGATTGTCTGTTTTGTCACTTTTTGGCTGCTCTCTGAATGCCTTCTTCATACTCTGCTGGTGAAGCTATTCATTGCTTCTCATACCCCGTTACCACAGGGGTGGCAGAGGCCATATGACATGCTGGAAGAAAGGAGATTTTTGATAAAAGTATGTGTGCAGCTTGCAGTAGAAGGGAGATTTGAGGAAATCAGTCTGCTACCCTACTCCAGAGAGAGACCAGTGATTCAAGTTATAATATCCAAAAAGCAGTAAAAAAAGCTCCCTCATTTCCAAGAAGGAAGATGCACCCAGGCCAGCTTTTTTACTTCTAAGAATGCAGAGAGTGGACACAGAACTTCTAGAAGAAAGCGATTTCTTGGTGTTAGGTATGAAAGCAGGGTTACAACAGCATATCAGTCAATTTATGCTAAGCTATGCTACAGTAACAGATCAGCCCAATGTCTCTTGGCTTACAATCACAAAGATTTATTTCTCACTCACATTTCGTGTCCCCTTTGGGTCAGCTGTAATTATCCTACACACCTTATTTACTCTGGGATCCAGCTAATAGGGCTGCCTCTAGTGGAACATTAATAATTTTGTGGCAGAGAGAAAAGAGTATAGCTCAATACCAAAGCATACAATGGCTCTGAAAGCTTCAAGTGAGAAGTGTTTTCATGAAACTTTCATTTTTATTTCATTGGCTAAAGAAAGACACATGGACAATCCTGATGTTAGTGGGGTGGAGAAAAATAACCCTTCCACAGGGAGAGGCAGAGCATATTTTGAACAATAATAAAATCTATCACAAGGACAAGTTCATCCACAAAATAAGGAATTGGATGCTCTAGGATGGCATGACTGGAGAACATCTGAATTTTAAGTGCTGGCAGTTGGGAGCATTAAGCCATATGGGGCTTCAAAGTACTCTGGTTCTTAGATGTTTGTCTCCAGTTCTCTGCTGGAGCCTGCAGCCCATGATGAAATAATCTCACCCAGAGACCTTTACTCATCAGAGATGCTCGACTGCCTGCTCCAGCCACGCATTTGTCCTTCTTTCACCTCCCTGGACATTGAGTTGCCATCGTCGACAGTATAGCACGGATCTCACATATGCGATCCCTCTCATAAGCAAATGAAGGCTTCCGTGAAGAATCCAAGTCCCATCTTGTTGGTTTCTTTGAAGCAAGAAGGGCTTGTGCTATTTGAATATCCCAATTGTCAGCCTCTCTTTAATGAAGAAAAGCTGCATTTTTGTTTTCATAGCACTATGAAATAATGTTTTCTGAACTTTACTTTTGTTTTTTGGGGGGTTTTTTTGGTAAGTACAACCTTGAAGTGGGCTGATGGGTGTTATAAGTGATTTCCAAGCCACCCACATTCCAAGACACATTGTTACCTTGAAGTACGATTTTGTTTTTGTAAAATCTGCATGCCTTTCAAAGGTTCTTTTTCTGCTGGTTGGATTTCGTAGGGCTTTGTCCTCCTAGCTAACTCTTATTCATTCGCTTTGTTAATTTAACTAAAAAAGTCCCCGATTAAATATTTATCACTTATATAGCCCAAGTAATATATAATTTTCAGAGACAAAAGAAATTATAAACAGAGAGAAAACAAAATTTAAATTACCTTTCATTCCGTAACCCAGAGATAGCCATTGTTAATGTTTCTCTGTGACCCATTATCTACAATTTAAATGCCTGCTGCTCATAGCATAGTCATTACCGGTGTGGATCCAGAGACAAATAATACGAGATTGCAAGCTGGCCCCACCGCTCACTAATTTGGTGTCTCAGGCAACTTATTGACACTCTCATGTGTTTCCTCATCTGTAAAATGGTAATTTTACTTTTCTTGTATGGTTGTTAGGATTCAGTGAATTATTTTGTTATAAAGATTTTAGAATGTTGTCTGCCACATACTAAGTGCTTAATGTTATTATATACATATTAGAGATGGACCCTTGCTATGTTGTTCAGGCTGGAGTGCAGTGGCTATTCAGAGGTGCGATCACAGCACACTACAGCCTCGAAGCCCTGGGCTCAAGTGATCCTCCTTCTTTAGCCTCCTGAGTAGCTAGGACTACAGGTGTGTGCCACCATGCCTGGCCTATACTTTTTCTTGATCATATACTAGCTATATTTCTGTATCATTATATCTCCACTTATGATTCATGTCAGTTTTAAATGAAAGAATTATATTACAATAACATTGTATAACATAATTTTTAATCAATTTCCTATGGTAGAATATTTAGGATGCTTTCAATTTTTCTAGTATTATTGCAAATAACATGCTCTTAAATATTTATCTAGGAGAAATCCCTAGAAATCGGATTGCTGTGTCAAATATATGCCCAGGATTACAGATTTTGCTATAAATTGCCAATGTTCTTTTTGTAATACTTTCTGGAAGTCTCTGAGTGTCCCCTCTAATGATCCCCAACCTTTTTGGCACCAGGGTTTCATGGAAGACAATCTTTCCATGGACTGGGTGGGGTGAGGCAGAGCTCAGGCAGTGATGCAAGTGATGAGGAGCAGCTGTAAATACAGATGAAGCTGCGCTCACTCACCTGCCGCTCACCTCCTGCTGTGTGGCCTGGTTCCTAACAGGCTATGGACCAGTACCGGTCTGCAGCCCGGGGGTTGGGGACTGTAGCCTTACACCATTGACTCCATTTGGTTTTACTATTTTTCTTAATGCTGCTTATTTGATAAGTGGAAAAAGTTGTCAGATTTTAACACAAATTTCTTTTAGCTCTAGCCAAATGGGATGTTTAAAACTTTCCTTTATTGGGTATTCTTCTTGCCTTTTGATGGGGGTGGTATCACCCACTTGAATCTCTCGTCCATTTCTGTATTGGCCAGTCACGCTTTGCTCCTCCCTCTTTTTCTCCATCTCTCCCCCTTTTTTCTTCCCCCCTTTCTCTCCTCGTATTTTTCTCTCTAATGAAAATATATCCACTTTTTTCTTTGTTTCCATATCCTAAAACCAGACTTTGGCAGTCAGTGAGGAGACAAATTATATTTCACTCTTATTTCAGTTTAATTCTTTTTTATCTGTGATGTTACACATTTTAAGTGTTTATTGACCATTAACATATTTTCTTTTGGATATCATTTGTTCATTTTCATTCTTATCACTTTATAAAGGCTAGTTATTTAATAATAAATATTCAACCTTTACAATATAGATCCTACATATTATATACTCTATCATATAATTTTGTTTTCCTTTTTTGATATAGAGAAAAATTTAATTTGCTTTATATTTTATGTATATATCTTTATTTCATGTAGCTCTACCCTTTGGTTTTATGCTTAGACAAAGTTTTCCAATCTGATATCATTCATTTATTCAACAAATATTTTTTGCTCAGCTGCTATCTGCTAGAAGCATTCCCAGGTGCTGGAACTAAGCAGTTAAAAATCTTGTCCTCTTGGAGCTTGCATTCTAATGTAGAGAGACAGACAGCAAACAAAATAGTAAAAAATTGATATAATAATATTTTAGAAACTATAATGAGTGCTTTGGAGTGAAATGAAGCAGGGAAGGATGACGTGGATGTTTACTTAGATTTTCTTCCATTTAATTTTACAATTTCATTTTTCAGTTTTCATTCATTTATATATTATATTGATGTAAGATCTGGGGTGTGGTTTAAACTTTTATCTAAATTTATTTATTGACTATGTTCTTCTTTTCTTGCATATCTGAAATATGAATTTTAGGGCCCACTAAATACTTGTATATTTGAGTCTGTTTTCTTTCCTTTTTATTGTATTCCATTGATTTGCTTCTGTTATGGCCTCAGCATATAACAATTTTTTTATTGTTCCCTTATATTTTATTCTTTAATACTGCAGATTCTACCTCCTTATCATTCTTTTTCAATATTTTTTGGGCTATTCAGATCTACTTATACTTGCAGATTAATTGTAGAATCATGTTGTCAAGTTCCAAATAAAATCACTTTGGAATTTTATTTAATAATATTAAATTTGAAGATTAATGTTTAAGGACTTAAAATCGATACAGTATTGAGTTGTCCCATCTAGGGACATGGTTTGTGTAACAATGTAGTTCGTTAAGTTTATATTCCCCATCAACGTGTTGTAAATATTTTTCGTCTGGGTTGAGCGCATTTCTCTCTAAAGTTATTTCAAGGTGTTTTACATTTCTGTTGCTATTGTGAATGTGAGAACCACATATTGTATTTTGAAGCTGGATATTATTGCCATGTAAGGAAGCTATTAGCTTTTAAATTTTTTTATATTTCTATGCAGTATATATTTTATATATAATATTATATATATATATATCCCAGCTTGTTGTATATATAAAATATATAAAAACTGTATATATTTGCGAGTATGTGTATATATACACACATGTTATATATATATATAGTGCCTGTACTCTCTACTGAATGATTGTAATAAGTTTGCAGTGGCTTCTCTTGGATTTCTAAATGCTATTGTATGATCCACAAATAATGATACAGATGCCTCTTCCTTCTCAATATTTATACAATATTGCTCCATCTCATATTTTCACATCGCTCACAATTTCCAGGATGATGTTAAGTAAAAACTGAGACAATTTCCTTATTTCGTTCTGGACTTCAGTGAGAATTCCTCCATCGCATCATCGTTAATAAATATGATGGAGCAGACATTTCTTGATCACTTATTCTTTCCCTTGCTGTGCATTGTGCTAGATGCTGGAACCAGGAGAACCTAATATTAAATGTTTTTATCACTTACCTCTCATCCTTTGGTCCTTTTGTGACATGCTTTTCCCACAAATGAGTTTTTTTCAGTTTTTATTATTTTAAAATTCATGCTTTATTGTACTGAGTTTTTCTTAAAGATTTTTTGTTTGTTTTTCATGAGAGGTAAATGAGGACTTCATTTCTTTGGTCCTTTTCTGTAAGAGGATTTCTTTTTTGTTACTTTAACAAAGGAGTTTCAACTTGCCTGAATATAAAATTCCTGGGTTACAACTGGTTTTCGTCACAACTGCATACTTTGTTTCATTGTTTCTGACACCAAGTACTGAGATAGAGGAGACTGGGAGCAGTTCACTTTCTGTTTCTTTGTATGTCATCCAGGGTCCCCACCTCTTGGGTAGAACTAAAAACTGCAAGGTGTCTACATGTGCTTTATTTTCACTTTTTCCTTCGGTAATAAAGGAGTCTCTTCATTTTCCATTTTTCAGTTCCTGTTTTCCCTCACTCTTTCCCTTCCTCCCTCTCATGCAGAGAGGCGCACTAGCCTGTGGGTGTAAATTCTACCTCTGTCCCCTGAGGTTATTACAGATGAGATAACCCTCAGCAAGGGACTAACTTCTCAATGCCTCACTTTCCTCATCTGTAGAATTAGTGTAACGTGATATCTACCTCCTGGTAGTGACATGAGATTTAAATGTGATAATGCTGGTTGTAGCCATATTAATGCAAATGCATTTTATATGCCCTTGCTTCTGTGTTCTTTGGGATTGCTAGCTTGTAATATCCATGACCATCAACAATATATGATCTATAGAAACCACCATAAAAGCAATATCTAAATAAAAGCAAATTTCTTTTTTCATTTTTCTTTTGCAACTAGAAACAGCTTCTTAAACCTGTTTCGCTCAACAAGGTGATGAAATTTCCTGTACTGTCAATTCAGCTCTCCACCACCTTTAATGTTTTAATTCCATAAATCATTTCTTTCTTTCCTTGAATTAATGCCTTAACTCTGTCAGCTTTCTCTTTTTTCCCCCTCAGTAAATTGCCTCATTATTCCCTCTTATTTTACAGAGTCTGTGTTTTCTATGATTTCCTTGAGAGTGAAAAGCAGATGGTATCTAAAATTTCCTGAGCAATTTTTCTTGAAAATATGATCCTCCTCTGCTAGTTGTGTGCTATGTTTAAATCCTTTTTCCAAGTTACAAGTTCTTTTCATAAGCCTCCTGTGGTGGTGGAGGTGGTGTTTGTTCTCTTTTAAATTTATCCTTGAATGTGGACAGCCACATCCCAGCTTGTTATTTGCCCCTAAAATTGCACAACATTTTTTGAGGGGTTGGTCCCTTATGCCACCGGGATCCTTATCTTCGATCTTGTAAGATTGTTGTGTGATGAAGTGAGATAATGTGTTTAAGGAGCTTAATCCATTGGTTAACACTTGATGTTGGTACTTAGTAATTGTTAGTTGCTGTTATTGTTACTACAGCATTTTCTCAAGCTGGAGAGGAGGATGAACGGGGTCGGCATCAGCAGGTCAAGGATACCACAAACTCAGGTGGAGTCTCTAGGGGCTTGGGACCAAAGCACGTCTGTCTGCTCCTTCTCCAAGTTTGTCAAAACTCCAGAGCTTGTGTCTGTTGGGTTGATTGCTAGCATAAGTGATGTCAGCATAAAAATAATTAGAATAAACTATCTCCTAATGTCACGAATGTATTCAAAAGCGAAAAAACAGATTATAGTCCAAGATGCACAACTATGCCAAGCCATATATGCACCTGAACGGGGGAGGCTAAAAGGAAGCTTTTCTTGGCAAAAGGAGAAATTCACACGAGCTGCTTGGAAACAGAGGTCGCTTGTTTCAGGGGCTCAGAGCCAGAGTTGACATCGGGTCATTGGTGGAGATGCTGTTACTGGGCAGGTGATCTTTCGAAGGCATCTTATCCGAATTGCTGCAGTCCTAAAGAAGGAATGAATTGTGGGGTTATATTACAAAAGTCCCTGAGACAGTCTTTATCTCAGACATGCAAGCATGAGCTTTCACCCTTGTAGTTCCCTGGCTTTAATTTGTTTGGGTCTGAAAAAAAAGTGATTTCACCTTGGTATCTGCAACTTTCACAGTGGGACGAGTGGATCAGTCCCCCTTCTTGATGCTGCTGGCTCTTGAACTGGGGCCACGCCCGACTTTGTTTGTCTAAGAAGGTCATTATGAAATTCTGTTTGATTTCCCTCAAATTACTTCTTGTCACCAATACTTTAAAGACAGGAAGTTGTTCATGGTAATTACTCCTGCATACTTACCTCTGTAATGTACACGGCGTAAATCTCTCAAAGTACTGGTAAGTAGATGACACCCCTTTCTGGATTCAGCCCAGAAACAAAGGTCTGCCGTTTTGGTTTTTCTCTGGTCAGTTCATCTACGTATGTGAGTGTGCGTGTGTGTGTGTGTGTGTGTGTGTGTGTGTGTCTGCAAGGAGGAAGGACATCAGTCCAATTCACACACCTTCATTTTTCATCCAAGTCCCCTACTCATGAAATGCCAGCTCCGTGGCCATTCTCACTGCAGATTCTCTCCCCGTGCTCCAGGTAACAGTGGGAATCACGTCTACCGAATCCTCATGTCAGCTGTATGCACTTGTACTATGATAGTGATCACACTCAACTTTACATTTATTTGTTGGTCTTCTTCAGCTTCTATCAGCTTTTATAGAGTGGTGGCTGCTCTTATTCATTTTTTTGGATTGAACTTTTTATTTTGAAATAATGGCAAGTTCACAGATAACACAGAGAGATGGCATGTATCCCTTATGGTAACATAGTGCAAAACCGTAGTGTAATATCACAACCAGGAAATTGACATAGATACAATCCTCTGATTTTATTCACATGTTCCCAGTTTTACTTGTACTTATTCATGTATGTATGCAAGTGCATGAATATTTAGTTTTGTGTAGTTTTCTCACATGCATAGGTTCCTGAGTCTACCACCACAGTGAGGATACAGAGTTTCTGTCATGTTGCCTTTTATAGCCACACCGACTTCCCTCCCAACGCCCTGAACCCCAGTCTAATCTCTCGCAATTACTACTAACCTATTCTTCATTTCTGTAATTTCGTCATTTCAAGAGTCTTATATATGCAACCTTTTGATTTTATCTTTTTTACTCAATATAATTCCCTACTTTTCTAAGAAAATACCACATTTTTCCAGAATACCATTTTATATTTCCACCAGCAATATCTGAGTGACCCAGGTTTTCTGCAATCTCACCAGCATTTGAGTTGTCACTGTTTTCAATATTAGCCACTCAGACAGGTGTGTAATATCTTGTGGCCTTAATTTGCCTTTCACTAATGGCTAACATGGTTGAACATCTCTTCATGTGCCTATTTGCTGCTGGTGTAGCTTCTTTGGTGTGTTCATGTCTTGTGTATATTTTCTCTTCGGATCGTTTGATTTTTACTGTTGAGTTTTGAGAGTTCTTTGTTCTAGATACCAGACTTTAATCAGATGTATGATTTGCAAATATTTTCTTCTAATCTGTAGCTTGTCTTTTTATCCTTTTATTAGGGTCTCTTGCACAGCAAAAGTTTCTAATTTAGATGAGGTAACGGTTACCAAAATTTTCTTTTATGGATCATACTTTTGGTGTCAAGTCTAAAAATTCTTTTTCTAGCCTGGATCCTGAACATTTTCTTCTATTTTTATTCTCAAAGTATTATAATTGCATGTTTTACATTCAAGTACACAATCCATTTTGAGTTAACTTTTTTATAAGGTTTAATGTTTTAGTTTATGTTTATTTTTTTTACCTATGCAAATTGTCCAATTGCCCAAACATCATTTATTGAAAAGGCTGTGTTTTTCTCCTTTGAGTTGCTTTCACATTTTTGTCAAAAATATGTGTGAGTCTATTCCCAGGTTCTGTTTTCTGTTCCATTGATTTATATGTTTATCCTTTTACCAATACCACACTATCTTTATTACTGTAGCTAAGGCCTTAAAGTAAGTGATTCCTCTCACTTTATTTTTTCTTTTTCAAGATTATTTTAAATATTCTAGGGCCTGTGCTTTGCTATAAAAATTTTAGAATATGTTTGTCTACTTCTAAAAAACCTTGTGCAGATTTTGATAGGAATACATTAAATGTATAGATCAATTTGGGGAGTCATTTTTAACTGGGTTGAATCTTCCAGTTCCTGAACACAGTCTGTTTTCCTTTGTTTACTCTTACTTTGATTACTTTTATTAGCATTTTGTAACTTTCAGCCTACAGATCCTATACGTGTGTTAAGTATATAACTACTTTCTTTCTTTTCTTTTTTTTTTCTTTTTTGAGACAAGGTCGATCTGTTACCTGGGCTAGAGTGCAGTAGTGTGGTGTTATCATAGTGCACTGCAACCTCAAACTCCTGGTCTCGAGAGATCTTTTTGCCTCAGCTTCTCAAGTAGCTGGGACTATAGGTGTGCACTACCACACCTGGCTAATTTTTCTATTTTTTGTGGAGATGGGGTCTTGCTATGTTGCTCAGGCTTGTATCTATTTTCTTTGGAGTATTTATAAAAGATTTTGTTATTAATGTTAGTTTTTACATGCTCACTGTTAGTATACAGACATGCACTTGGTTTTTCTGTGTTTATTTTGTATTCTACAACCTTGCTGGATACATTTATTAGTTCTAGAACTTTTTTTGGGGTAGTAATATATATGTCCACAGGCATGTCATCTGCAAATCGGGATAGTTTTGTTTCTTCCTTCCCAATTTATATAACTTATATTTTTGCTTGCTTATTGCAGTAGCTAGAACATCTAGTGCTATATTGAATAAGAGTGGTGACAATGGGCATCCTGCCTTGTTTCTGATATTAGTGAGAAAACATACAGTGTTTGACTATTAAGTGTGATGTTTGCTAAATAGTTTTTTTGTAGATTATTAAGATGGTTTAGTTGCCCTCTGTTCTTAACTTGCTGGGAGTTGTCATCATGAATGGTGTTGGATTTTGTCAAATGGCTTTGAAACACCAATTTTTTTATTAGACTATCGATATGATGGATTACATTGATTGAGTTTTGAATCAGCTTTGCATACCTGGAACAAATCCCAGTTGGTGGTGGTGTATAGTCCTCTTTATAAATTGTTTGATTTGCTAATATTTCACTAAGGATTTTTGTATCTAGATCATCTGAAATATTGATCTGTATTTTCTTTTGTGTATTGTCTTCATCTACTTTTTATATCATGGTAATACTGACCCCATGAAATGATTTGAAAAGGGGTGCCTCATCTTCTATATTTGGCAAGAAATAGTGTCCAACTGATGTTTATTCTTGTTGAAATGTTTGGTAGAATTCTCCAGTGAAATTATCTGGGTCTGGAGATTTCTTTTTGAGAGGAATTTTTAAATTATGAGTGAAATTTCTTCATTGTTTATTGGACTATTCAAATTTTTTGTTTCATATTTGACGTTTGTTAGTTTGTGCTTTTCGCAGAATTGGTTGGTTTCTTCTAAGTTGTTGAATTTACAAATGTATAGTTGTTTGTGGTATTTTCTTTATTATCTTTTTAATAGCCCCAGGATCTTTAGTAATATTGATACCCTGTTTCATTCCTGATACTGGTGACTTGTGTCTTCTCTTTTTATTTTTGTCAGTTTCACTAGAATTTTATACAATTTATTGATTTTTTTCCAAAGGACCAGATTTTTGTTTCATTGATTTTCTCAATTTTTTTCTGTTTTCAATTTCATTGATTTCTGCTCTTATTTCTTCTGCTTGCTTTGGGTGTATTTTGTTCTTTTTGTTCTAGTCTCTTGAGGTAGAAACTTAGATTATTGATTTGAGATCTTTCCTCTTTTTTAAAGTAACTATTTGTTGCTGTAAATTTCCCTGTCAGCACTACTTCAGCTGCGTTTCACATCTTTTGACATGGTGTACTTTTGTTTTCACTTAGTTCTATATATTTAAAAATTTTTCGAGACTTCCTCTTGGACCCATGAATTATTTAGAAGTGTGGTGTTTAATTTCTAAATGTTTAGAGGTTTTTCCCTTTTAGTTTGGTTCCACTGCAGTCAGAGAGGATAGTTTGTGTAATTTCAAATTTTTAAAATTTGTTGAAGTTTATTTTATGTCCCAAGGTATGATCTATGTTAGTGAACATTTTATGGTGCTTGAAAAAAAAGTATATTTCTACTGTTGTTGGAGGAGGTGTTACATATATACCAACTAGATCCTGTGGGTTCATTGTGTTGTTCAGATCTTCTATGTCTTTGCTGATTTCTGTCTAGTAGTTCTGTCATTTGCTGAAAGTAGGGTGTTGACGCCCCCGGTTTCTCCTTTCAGCATTGTCAGTTTTTACTTCATTCTTTTCAGGCTCTGTTGTTTGGTGAGTACACATTTAGAATCCTTCTTTTACTCATTTTTATGGTGCTAATGCAGTGCCTAGCATATAATATAGGCTTTCAGTAAATAGTCCCTGAATGACTTAGCAAGTTAAAATTAAGTAAGTACATAAATGAAAGATAGGAAAGATTTCACTTTCTCAAGCTGTGCTTTTCCCCCTGGTTGTATAAATTATGCATCATATAGTTTTCAATTAAATTTTCTTGGTTCCTCATTTATGTTTTTTAGCTTTGATTTGAACATTTTTAAGTTTGAGAAGGAATGAAACTTAGTAGAAAAAGCGTGGACATTTGAGTGAGACAGATTTGACTTTCAATATCAGCTTTGTGACTAGATAATTTATCCTCTTTAATCTTCAGCTTCTTAGTTTGGAAAATGAAAACGATGGCAGTCTATTAATCAGGAAACTGTTGGTGGCAAGTGAAGAACTGAGGCTTAAATAACAATAAAAAGTTGGTTTATGTAACAGAAAATTTCAGAAGTAACTACAGTTGGCCCTTGAACAACATGGGTTTGAACTGCATGCGTCCCCTTATACGTGTATTTTTTTTTCAATAAAAGTTATACTGAGTGTGCTGGCCTTTCCTGTCTCCCCTTCCACCTCCTCCGCCTCTTTCACTCTGCCACCCCAAGACAGCAAGACCAACCCTTCCTTTTTCTCCTCCTCCTCAGCCTACTTAATGTGAAGATGACGAGAATAAGGACCTTTACGATGATCCGCTTTCACTAAATAAATAGTAAATATATTTTCTCATCTTCATGATTTTTGTAATAACATTGTCTTTTCTGTAGCCCACTTTATTATAAAAATACAATATATAATGCATATGCAAAATATGTGTTAATTTTCTGTGTTATCAGTCAAGCTTCTGGTCAACAGTAGGCTATTAGTAGTTAAGGTTGTGGGGAATCAAAAGTTGTATGTAGATTTTTTATGGCATGGGGTGTTGGCACCCCTAGCCCCAGCGTTGTTCAAGGTTCAACTGTAATTTTAGATGTGGCTTGATCCAATCCAGAGGTTTCTTTTGTCCACAGGGAATCTAATTGTATTATTTTTCTGTCAGTTTCTAATTTTGTTCTCCCCTCAATGCTAGTTTTAACCTCAGGGTGATTTTTCCCATAGTAGCAAAAATGACTTGCATTATTCCAGACCTCACATATTCCTGCTTTCCCACCACAGCTTACATAGAAAGGGTGAACGTCTCTTTGGGTATCTCCCACAGGCGCTTCTTTCCCGGAAACACTGTGGGCATTTTCTGGCTTGTTACTGGCTGTCACTGAATCACATGACCATCCCTGAACCAATCGCCATGGCTAGTAAGACAGAGCCAGAGTGGTGTCAGTTCCAGTAAAACCACTTGACTGAGAACAGGCGTCTTTGTGGGTTTAAGTGGGAAATGGATTCAGGGAAAGCCAACAACACATGTCTATTATAGTTGCTATTATTTCAAGGTTGTTTTGAGGATGGGAAATATTTAATAATATACAGAGGGTACCCTTGCTAGTGCCTGGCATTATTAGCCACATGTCAAATGCCTTGATATTATAATGATGATGAATATTAGTTGAGTTTAGTAATGCTAGTGAATGTCCCCAGAAAGTTCTTAGAAGGACAATACTGTCAGGATGCCTGCAAGGTAAATTGAGATTTGAGAGTTTTTAGTTTTTGTTGTTGTTGTTTGTTTTTTCCTATCAGAAATGACACTGACTTCTGAAGCTCAGGGAGATATAATTCCAGCATACTTTTTTTTTTATTTAATAGTTTTTATTTCAAACTATTAAGGAGGTACAAGTGTTTTTGTTACAAGGATGAATTGTATAATGCTGAAGTCAGGGCTTTTAGTTTGCTGGTCACTAAAATAGTGTACATTTTACCTGATAGGTAAGTTTTTATACCTTACCCTCCTCCTACCTTCCCCCATCTTAGTCTTTTACACCTCTTATGACCATGTGTGCCCATCAGTTAGCTCCCAATTATTAGTGAGAACATGTGGTATCTGTTTTTCCATTCCTGAGACACTTCGCTTAGGATATGTTCTCCAGTTCCATCCAAGTTGCTGCAGATGACATTATTTCATTTCTTTTTATGGCTGAGTAGTAATCCATGATGTATATTCTTTTTTGATGGCCAAATAGTATTCCATGATATATATACCACATTTTCTTTATCCACTCATCAATCAATGGGTGCTTAGATTGATTCCATATCATTATAGTTCTGAATTGTGCTGCAATAAACATTTGGATACAGTTGTCCTGAGACTAAAGCAGGATCCCCGTCTCTTGCCATATACAAAAATTAACTCAAGAGGAATTAAAGATTTAAATGTAAGACCTAAACCATAAACATTCTAGAAGAGAATGTAGGTAAAGTTGTTCTGGACACTGGCCTAGGCAAAGAATTTATGAGTAAGGCCCCAAAGGCAAATATACAACAACAAGAAAGCAAGAAAGAAACAAATAACCCCGTTAAAAAGTGGACAAATGACATGAACAGAGTTTTTTCAAAAGAAGATAGACAAATGACCAGCAAACAAATGAAAAAAATCCTCAACATCACTAATCATCAGGGAAATAAAAATTAAAACCACAATGAGATATCCACCTTACACTTTTCAGAAGGACCATTATTTAAAAACCAAAAAACAATAGATGTTGGTGTGGATACAATGAAAAGGGAATGCTTGTACACCACTGGTGGGACTCTAAATTAGTGCAACCTTCATGGAAAACAATGTGGAGAACTAAAAAGAACTAAAAGTAGACATACCATTCGATCCAGCAATCCTGCTACTGGGCATCTAACTCCATCTTACTCTTAACTGATCTTTCTGCCTGTGGTCTAGCCTCCATTGTCCATGTTGCCTCTATGGTGAAATTCTTAACCGTTAAATCCAATCACATCACTTTCCTGCTCAGCAGCCTCAGATGGCTGCCATAGTCTACAGCAGTGTTTTTCGGACTTTATATTCCATAGGAATCACATGGAATATTGCTAAAATACAGATTTTGATTTGGGCATTTCTAACAAAGTCTCAGGTTAGGTTGAAGTTGCTGCTCTGAGGCTTACACTTTGAAAAGCTAAGTCCATAGGACAAGGGAGAAATACTCTATGGCAAAGATGCTCAGTCATCTGACCTCACCTACATCCCTAGCCTCATCTCCCACCATGCCCCAGCCTGTACCATACACTGTAGCTTTGCCTAAGTGCCCACAGGCATTTAAATCTCATTGAACCTCTTCCATGTCCTTCTTGCTGCCTAGAAACTACATCTCCTGTCATCTCCCTTTTAAGTCTTACTATTGCCTAATAATCTTCTAATCTTTTGTTGGAAATTTTATTTTTATTTGACATGCCTTTTCAGGTTCAATTAAGAGCTCTTCTTATAAATTTCTGTAGTTGCAGATTGTTCTTACCTCTCCCCTCCTATAGAGATTTTATTTCCTTGATAATAGAAAGAGCTGTTTTAAAAAAGTACTGGTAAGAACAACAGAAGACCCGCTTATTATGTGCTGGATACTGTGTTAAAGACTTTCCACGAATTATCCCATTCATTCTCATTTAATCCTCACATCTGCCCCATGAGGTAGGTATTTCCTAGTGTGTTAATAGGGATTTCCACTTGCAAGGGACAGAGTCCAGAGACTCAGTTCAATTGACCTTTTAAAAAGAGGATTTTATTGGTTCCTGTGATTGAAAACTCCTGAGGGTAGATATGGTTACATAGATGGCTCAACCCAGAGACTAGATAAACAATATTCACAGTACCTCTATCTGACAAAGGGCTCATGTCCAGAATATATAAAGAATGCTTACATATCCACAATACAAATACACAAGCACGTTAAAATGGGCAGAAGGCTTGAACAGACACTTCAAAACAAAGGTCTATGAATGGCTAATAAGTGGAGGAAAAGATCTTCAGTATCTTTAGTCTTTAAGGAAATGTAAATTAAAACCACAATGAGATACCATTACACATCCACTAAAATGGCAGAAACAAACTAACCAAAAAATTGGAAAAGCAAGTTGTTAAGATGTGGATCAACTGGCTGGACCATTACATTGCTTGCTGGGGGAAGTGTCAAGTGGTACAACCACTTTGGAGAACTGTTTGTTAATTTCTTATAAAGTTAAACATCCATTAATCCAATCACCCAGAAATCCCACTCCTAGGTATTTACCCAAGAGGAATGTAATCATGGGTCCACAAAAGGACTTGCACATAAATGCTCATAGCAGCTTTATTCACAATAGCCCAAACCTGAAAACAACCCAAATATCCATCAACAACAACAACTACAACAAGACAAACAACTGATAGTTACAACAGTGTTGATGTAACTCAGAAACATTATGTTGAGCAAATGAAGTCAGGCACAAAAAGATGGTTGCATATGATAATATTAATATTTATCTGTGGTGATGGAAGTCAGAAGCAGTTGTTTCTGGGCATAGGGCATTTGTCTGCAAGGGGCATTAAGGGGGTGATGGAAGTGTTCCATATCTTATCTTCAGTGGAAACTACATGGACATACACGGTTGCCAAAACTCATCAAGCTGAACACTTAAGAACTGAATTTTAGGCCGAGTGTGGTGGCTCACGCCTGTAATCCTAGCACTCTGGGAGGCCAAGGTGGGTGGATTGTTTGAGCTCAGGAGTTCGAGACCAGCTCTGAGCAAGAGCGAGACCCCGTCTCTACTAAAAATAGAAAGAAATTAGCTGGACAGCTAAAAAATATATATATATATATATATAAAATCAGCTGGGCATGGTGGCACATGCTTGTAGTCCCAGCTACTCGGGAGGCTGAGGCAGGAGGATTGCTTGAGCCCAGGAGTTTGAGGTTGCTGAGAGCTAGGCTGACGCCACGGCACTCTAGCCAGGGCAACAGAGCCAGACTCTGTAACAAAAAAAAAAAAAAAAAAAGAACTGAATTTTATTGTATGGGGTCTATACTTCAATAAAAATGATTTTGGAATACAGTGGAAAGTTAAACAAGAAAGAGAAGGACTTGTGGGACAGGCAGAAATATCAGATGCTCAGTGCTGTCATTATGTCCATTTTATAGTAGGATGACCGTGGTTTCAGAATATCAGTAGTCCCGGATTCCTGGATAGACTAGTATAGAGGTTGACAAACTTTTTCTGTGAAGGGCCAGATGGTAAATATTCTAGTTATTGAGGGTCATACAACCTCTGTTGTAGCTACTCAGTTTTGCTGTTTTAGTGTAAAATATGTAAATGAATGAGCATGTTTGTGTTCCAACAAAACTTTACTTACAAAAAGAGGCAGCAAGGCAGATTTGGCCCACGGGCCGTGGTTTGTTTGGTGTGTCACTAAAGGATCAGATAACAGGATGAACTGTGTGCAGAAGAGAGGAAGTATAACGTGGCAGCCAAAAGCCTGGGCTGTGTATATAAGCCTTTGCTTTTTTTCTTTTGATGAAAATAGGATCATATTTTATAATCTGTTCTGCACTGTATTTTGTTTTAATTTATCAGCATATAGAGGATATATTTTAAGTAAGTAACTGTATTTATGCAGCCTCGTTTTTATTATCTACACTGGTGATTCATTATATGTGGATGAACCATCATTTACTTAGCTGTACCTCTGTTGCTGGAAATCTAGATACAGTTTTGCTTATTGAGGTTCACAATTACCTGTTTGTGATGTCGTTTACTTAATATTTTTTTCTTTTTAAACATCAGACTGTGTGGCCCTCGAAGGCAGGAATTAGTATGTACTGTTCAGTACACACCTGAAACTTGAGCCTCATGAAATCCTTGCGTTGACATTCACCACTGTCTTGGGGGAAGTCAGTCTACTTCTCCCAGCCAAAGTTTCTTCACCAGTAAATGTGGATCTAGATGGAATGGTATGAGGGACATAGGACCTAGTGTTTGTGAATGACTTTGGAAACTGCAAAGCAAATGCTCTGTGCTGTGGACTGAATGTCTGTGTCCACCCCCCTGCCCCATTCATATGTTCAAACCTAATCCCCAATGTGGTGGTATTAGGAGGTGATTAGATCGTGAGAGTGGAGTCCTCATGAGCTGGGTTAGTGCCCTTGGAAGGGGCTGAAAGGACCAGGGTTCTTCCCTTCCACCAGGTGAGGACACAGCTAGAAGGCACCATCTGTAAACCAGAAAGTGGGCCCACACCAGACACTGAATCTGCCAGCACCTTGATCTTGGGCTCCCCAGCCTCCAGAACTGTAAGCAATAAATATCTGTTGTTTAAAAGCTACTCAGTTTATCGTATTTTTATAGCAGCCCAAATAAGACTAAGCCACTGTACAAGTCTAAAGTGTCACTAAGGTGGCAAAACATCTTTTTTGGGCTTAATATGTCATTTATTTTCTTGCTGGCCAAGGAGAACACACTCATTTCCCATGAGATATGTCAGTTCTATAGCCAGAGACAGAAGTAAACAGTGCTTCTCTGAAGGTCTTTGATAAAGAATTGAGAACGTTAGAAAATAAAACCAAGTGGGAAAAGAAACCATCTGGGCATCTGCGTTTAGTCACCATGTAACACTGTAAAAAGCTCTTAATATCGTGTTTGATCATTCAGTTCAATCTCAGTTTCTTTCTATTTTCATTCCTACTTTGTTCTTTCACATCCAGAGATGTTCTCAGTAGCACCGATACCCAAAGACACGGGGGACAGATTCAGAGATGGGACAGAGAGGACAGAGCTCAAGCTTCCTGTGAGAAGGTATATTTCAAAGACCTGTGAAGGGTGTGAACTTGCCAGGCACGTAGATTGGGGTTCCTTGCAGGACTCCAGATTCTGTAGAGCCTGCATGGGAGTCAGAGAAACTGAGGCAGAAGAGAAAGAAAATCAGAAAGGATTTTCCCGGGGTCACCCAATTTCTAGCTGTTGGCTAGACATACCATCAGCCTCTTCCCAGGAACGCTGGGCTTGAAAAACATAGTAGTTTGGATCCACTGGTAGGGGCCTTTTAAGCAACTGAAAAGGCTGGGAAGAACTAGAAGAGATAGGCACACATACACATACAATGCATTACCGCACAAAGGTTTGTCTTTCATCAACTCACTGCAGTCTGTGCCTTCCATCTCCTGTGACATTCAAGGCAAGTTTCCCCAGGTGACGTCTCACACCACAAAAGGTCGTGATCCCACCGCAGCCCTGTGCAGTTTCTATTGACACGTGACGGTCTGCAGAGAGGCAGCTTTCCACAGATGAAAGGCACTAAGAGATCACAGATTTCCCCCTGGAAGTCTTGTGCCCATTCTTCCCTAATTCAGTGGGATTGTCAGATTTGCTGCTGTCTGCAAAAATGGGGGGCCATTTGTTTTGTGCTGGTGGTTCTATGGTCATTAATCCACGGAATTCAGCAATCGTTCACAGCACCGTGGTCCTAGGTGAAATTTCAACTTCACTAGACAGGTGCTGGGGGATGCTCTGGAAGGAAGTGCTTTGTCATTCCTAAGACAATAGCTCCTTAGTAATGGGAGAGATGTTTTTCAGTCATGCTATGGGTTGGCCTTTTGTAGGAGAATAGAGAGGCAGAGGGATTTGACATTCATTGGTGTGTCTGATCCTGGCCCGGAGCTCTGACAAAATGCCTTTGAAAGGGAAGTATTTAAAGTATTTTCCTTCTCTTCTGAATGCCTAGGTCCCTAGAAATGTACCATTCTCCCATTACACCAGTTCATGGTGATTCTTATGTCACATGCCGACGGAGAGATGGCCGAGGCCCTGAGTTTGACTGATGGACAGTTGCTTACTGACCACCTGTGTCGTCTCTCACCCACTGGTTACTGACGTGTCTGTGTGGGGGCTCTGAACAAGGCAAACCTGAGTTCAAATGCCATTTTGCTACTTTGCATCTGAAGGAACTTGGGCAAGTTAGGACACCTCTTTGACCTTGTTCCTTGTTTGTATGACATGGATTTTTTTTTTTACTATTTATTAAATTCATTTTTCTGCCTGATGATTGATCCTTAGGACCAGTTCGAATGAGTGAAATTGATGAATGAAGAGTTTATACATTTTAGGGTTTTGATACATATTGTCTTTTTGTCCCCCAGAAAGCTCCTATCAAGGTGTAGACTTACTAGCAGACTTTGACATTAAAATTTGCACATTGGATTTTTTTAGTGATGCTAAATCTGTTATTACCTATTGATTATTACATTTGTATTGTAGGGGGTGCTCTATCATGTCCTTTACCCATTTTTCTAAGGTGTTTTCATCTTACTGAGTTATAAGAACTTTTGGTATAGTAATACTCCTAGCTCTGCACCTGTCTGAGATGTTGCGAACAATTTTTCTCTACTGTCATTTTCTTTTTAAAGCTATTTATTATTTTGTTGATTTTTAAAATTTGTATGTGATCAAATCTATCAATCTTTTCAATATGCTTTCTTTCTTTGTAATTGCATTCAGAAAAGGCTCTCTCACTTCTTGGCAGTCACAGCTGAGGAGCTTTGCATATTTGAGCTTTTTCCTCTGGTTTGATGAATTGGATGCCTCGTAGACTGGCTTTCTGGGTCTACTTGTCTTGTTTTTCATCCTCCTGTGATACACAGATATGTCTAGGTCTTGGAGCTTCTGTAGGTGAGGGACTGTTCTGGGAAGCCTGTTGTCTTAGTCTGTTTGGGCTTCTATAATAAAACACCATAAACTGGGTGGCTTGTAAACAACAGAAATATATTTCTCACACTTCTGGAGGCTGGCAAATCCGAGGTCAAGGTGCCAACAGATTTGGTGTCTGGTGAGGGCTTGCTTTTCACTCTTTTCTCTAGTAGTGGAAGGGGTGAGGCTCTCCCTGGAGCCTCTTTTATAACGGGCATTAATCCCATTTATGAGGGCTCTACCTCCATGACCTAATCACCCCACAAAGGCCCCACCTCTTGGTCCCATCACCTTGGGGGTGATAATTTCAACATGTTAATTTTGGGGGACATAAACATTCAGTCAGACCATAGCTACTCCTAGACTTTCTTTTTGGGAGATAACCTCTTGGCCTTTTGATGATAAAAGGACTTCCCAGTTGTGACAAACAAAAATGTCTCCAGACTTTACCAAATGTCCCCTAGGGTGGAGTGGGGATGAAATTGCCCTCTGCTGAGAACCACTGGGTTAGGGAGGTCCCTCCAGGTCCCCTATAGTATTTCCAGCACTTGTTCCTCCATCTGGCGGTGGTGGCGGGTTAGAGGGAGAAGCTGAGCGGACGGCATCCCCCAGAATGACTTTTAATAACAGCATGCTGCTTTCTTAGAAAGGGACTTGCAATTCAGGCTCCAGTTTCTTCTTTACAGTTCGTTTTGTCACCTGCTATGTTTAGGAAGCCTTCCTAGAAATTTGTGCCAAATAGCGATATGTATGCCATTCCAGGGGGCAGATTTCTTTAGCCCAGGGAATTCTTTCTATTCAAGGATACTCTTCCACATGGATTTTCTGCTTCCTGATTTCCCTTAGGGCTTAGGCTCCTGAAACACAAAGGTCTAAATGTCTTAAAGACAAAAGCAAGAGAAAGACTTGTTTCTCTCTGTTTTTGCTGCCACTTTGCTGAGATAAAGACTGCTTGTCTGTCCAAAAGGAGGAAGAGCCACAGGTAAAAGGGATGCCAGGGACGAGGTATGCAGTTCATTACACATCTCTTCCCCGTCTTAATTTTCCTTTAATCATTTAAGATGATGTATTATTTATTGGACTTATAAGACTTTCAGGAAGTCTTCTCCAGGGCTATCGTTTTTTATATGTTTATTTATTTTTGCCTTTCATTTTAAGTCAGAAAATAATGAAATTTATATACAGTCTAAAAACAGTAGAACACTTGAGTGAAATGATACGAAGTCTATTGAGGGTGGGAGGACAAGCGTGGACTGAGCAAGCATTGTGCCTGGCAGCAAGTGCGCGTCACTTGGTGTTTGTTGTCTTGGCAGCTCTGGGAGAAACAAGGCTGAGTGTGGGTGCAGCTCACCGAGCCTGGGCTTAGAGGGCCCCACCTCAGCCACATGTCCCTGTAGGGAAAATACACAAACAGGGAGGCCTGCTGATGAGGTCGCCTGGCTCAGACAGACTCAGGACACTTACCAGGAGAACCAAGGCTTGACTTGGATACTCTGCGAACAAATCCGATCCTTCCGTATCCTGTCTATGGCCCCTGAATAGAACCAGATGTGGGACACTGCCAGCATAGTACCCTGCCAGTTGCCACATGAGGGTCTTGCATGCAGATTGTGCCGTTTATTTTCCAGGTTTTAAGGCACCAGTGGTACAACATACTGAAGGCTTTGGTCTGCTCTGGCATGGAGATGACTGTCGGGTCATACATGGTGCCCAGGTGGCCATCAGTTCTGCACCTGCTCCTTGTGTTTGATGTTTCACATGTGGATGAGTGTTATGGGCTGAATTGTGTCTCCCAAAAAGATTTGTTGAAGTCCTAACCCCCAGAACCTGTGAATGTGACCTTATTTGGAAATAGGGTCTTTGCAGATGCAATCAAGTGAAGATGAGATCATACGGCATTAGGGTGGGTGCTAATCCAGTGATTGTTGTCATTGTAAGAAGAGGGAAATTTGGACACAGACACACACAGAGTAATGCTATGTGAAGACACAAAGGCAGAAGGGGCACACAGGGTGAATGCCATGTGACAATGGAGGCAGAGATTACAGTGATGCATCTACAAGCCAAGGATTGCCAGAAACCACCAGAAGTTAGGAGTCAAGGAAGGACCCTCCACTAGAGCCTTCAGAGGATGACCCTGCTGACACCTTGATTTTGTACTTCTAGCCTCCAAAACAGTGAGAGAATAAGTTTCTGTTGCTGTAAGTCACCAGATTGTGGTGCTTGGTTGTGGCAGGACTGAGAATCTAATACTTTGAGGTTCTCCTGGTTGCACAGATAGTGCAGTGGCTTGTGATGGCGATGGAGTAGACTCCGTGTCCTGCTGCTGGACTTCTGTAGGGCATGGAAGCAGCTGAGAGTCCACGGGTCTCATACCTTGATTGTCTTGTAGGAGCCACTGTACATGTTGCTGTGGGCCACTGCCAGGTCCTGAGACTACTGCTGGAGGCTACTCAAATCCTTCAGCTCCATGTTGGTATTCATGATAACCCAGAACTTTTTGCCTTTAGGAAGCCACTCAAGAGCATCGTGTGCAGAGACCAGTGTGAAAATGAGACTGTCATGGATGTTCACCTTCCTCAGGTTCTAGACATCCCGGGTGATAATGGTATAGTCTGCAGGGCCACTCTAGAGTTTGGTCTCTGGATGCAAAGCTCTGGCATGATGCTGCCATTCCTTCTAGTGCATTCTGCCACCTTCAGGTGGTAAATGAGTTTCATACTTTGATGTTTTAGAAGAGTCTTTAAAGAGTAGGTAGGCCTCTTATGCAACAGTGGTAACAGATGATGTCCTGATACTTCACCAAAAGTCCTTTGCCCTTCAAAGTCTTTAGGGTCTTAGGAGGGAGTAGTGGAGAGAAAGAAGCACATGCAGGTAAGACAGGTAAGATTGTAGGTGTGGGGGTCAGAGGTTGAAGGTTTTTTTTTTTTTTTTCCTTTTTGAGTGTGAAGTAGAGTTAAGATCACCACTGAGAGGACTGGGAAGTAGAGTGGATGTCATTTAGAGATTTGAAGAGATTGGAAAAGATTAGAAATCATCATTGAGGAGAGTGAAAATGGAAGTGTCTAGAGCATGGTGCAGGATTCCTAGGCAATGCCAAGGGTCCAGTTAGGGTTGCTGATCATAAATGTGCAGTGAAACTGTTTTTGCCTGGTTGTGTAGCTTTTCTCCAGCAACTTTCAGATGCTCAGGTGAGCACACGGTGTATTAGTTTGCCAGGGCTGCCATAACAAAACAACAGATTGCAGGGCTTAAATGACAGAAATTTATTTTCTAACAGTTCTGGAGGCTAGAAGTCCAAGGTCAAGATGTGATCAGGGTTGGTTTCTTCTGAGGGCTTCTCTCCTTGGCTTTTGGAAGACTGTCTACTCTCTTTGTCTTCACATGGTCTTTCCTCTGTGCATGTCTGTGTCCTAATCTCTTCTAATAAAGACACTAGTCATATTGGCTTAGGACCCACCCCAATGACCTCAGATAACCTTAATTACCTCTTTAAAAACTCTATCTTCAAATACAGTCACATTCTGAGGTATTAGAGATTAGGAATTCAACATATGAATTTGGGAGGAGTGGACACAATGCAGCTTATGACACACAGAAGTAGGAGATGACATGGTTCATTCTGGGCTACAGTTTTTCCCTGGTGGGCATAGTGAAATGAGAAAGGGGCAGGGTGGAAAGGATGTTGTCAAGGACATTGTAAAAATAAGGACCATGGACCAAATGCACATAGAGAGGGGATCACTAAAGGAAAGGGAAGATAGCATAGGAGCCAGTGACAAAGTGTCCTGGTAAGATCATAAAAGTCATTGAATAGGCAAGCTGGAGGGATAGGATGATCCCTGGCCGAAGGGTGAGGTGATATTATTAGTGATTTCAGGGGTGATTTTAATAGCTTCCATGGTACATAATTTTCATGAGTGGGTTTATCTCTTTATAAAACACAGACATGTCTGCCCTTTTCAAGCCTTCCAGAATGTGCCATTTTCAAGACAGTGATGATCTACAGTGTTACCTCCAACCTTAGAGAAAAGCTGCATTCATTGGCATGCCTTTATTTGCAAGTAACAGAAGATGATTCAAACTCAGCTATGAAAAAGAAAAAAATGAAAGGAAACTTTATTATGTGGATTCAAAGATATAAAAAGGAACTTAATAAGAAAGAGAGTCAGACTTCTTAAGAGGCTAGAACCAGAAATTGGAAACCCAGGAGAGAGAAGACACCAGAACCAATAATCAGAAAGCCACTGGGGTTTAATGTAGCTACTCTCTCAGCCTCTTTCTTGGAGCCACACAGAAAGCCACACAGTGCTACGAACTGGCTTTCTTCCTGTCCTGGCAAGTGTGGGAACAGCCACATATATTCTCAGACTTTGCATGTCCTCTGTTGAAGCAATAAGCATAGGGTGACCACCACCTGTGCCCTGGTCCCACACTTGCAGGTGTCACATATGCAGACAAGATCCAGGTGGAGCTTGGGGCACCACGACATTTACTGACAGGTCAGAATAAACCGTAGTTCCCCAAATCCTATGAAGATTTTTCTGTCTTTTAAACTTACTGTTTATTGTCGATGTAATAAACAATAAAAATGTGTCCTCACAAAAAAAGCAAGCTTTTGGTTTCTACCTTGATGAAACTCATTTACTGAAGGAAGAGGTCAAATGTAAAGTACCAAAAAGAAGTTCTTAGAATAAAAATTACTGATGATGCTACATTTAGCATATTCTGATTTCTCCCTTATTATAAACAATTTTAAAGTTTTTAGACTAATCTGTAGGACTCTCTTTCAAGAGCAAATCTGTCTTACTATGCGCCGGATTGATCGTGAGTTGTATCTCACTTAGTCTTTGTGACACGCTTCTGTGAAATTATCCTCCAGGTTAATAGGTGAGGAAAGTGGTTGCAACTAGGGAGTTAGCAATCAGCAGAGCTGGCATTTAAATTAAGAAATATGTGAGTGGATTAATAAAATGTGGTATATGTATATGTATATGTGTACCATGGAGTTCTACTCAGCCACAAAAAACAGTGGTGATCTAGCACCACTTGTATTATCCCGGATGGAGCTGGAGCCCATTCTACTAAGTGAAGTATCACAAGAATGGAAAAACAAGCACCACATGTACTCACCATCAAATTGGTACTAACTGATCAACACTTACGTGCACATATAGTAGTAACATTCAGTGGGCGTCAGGCAGGTGGGAGGGGGAGGAGGGGATGGGTATATAGACACCTAATGGATGTGGTGCGCACCGTCTGGGTGGTGGACACACTTGTAGCTCTGACTTGGGCGAGGCAAAGGCAACACATGTAACTTAAACATTGTATCCCTGTAATACGCTGAAATAAAAAAAAAAATTGAGAAACGGATTCAGAGAAGCTTTCTTTACTGGTTAGCTTTGTGAACTTGTACAAGTGATTAACTTCATTGGGAATTAGTATGTCGTCTTTAAGGTGGTTCACATGAATAACATTATAAGGTTGTTATGAGAATTTAATACATGTAGAAGTGCCCGTGGGGGTCTTCAGGGCAGGGTAGGTGAGCAGTAAGCAACACTCCTCTTTTTAGCCTGAGTTCTAAATAAAGATCAAGGAGTTACAGGCGGAGGCGATCATGTCATCTTTATTACCGATCAAGGGCAAGTGGGGATATAGCTTAGTGTGTGACGAATGGGGCTGTTGGCTGAACTCCCACATTGGGGTGAGTTACCGCCCCATGCACAGATAATACTTGATCGGGACAAGTCTCCCTTCAAGAAGACTTAACCTAATAAGACTTGACTGCGTGAAGGAACAGAGAAGTCCTGCGTCCTGCAGGCAGCTTGCTTCCTGGAAGAGAAAGAATTTTCCTAAATGTGACAATCAGGAAAATCACTCCGTTTCCCTTAGGGCAGAGTAAGCAAAGAGGTGGAGAGAGGCCCAGAGTATTTAATGCACCCTAAATGAGTCTTAGTTGAGGAGATAAACTGCTACGCCTTTCCAGTGCCTGGAAGATATTAATAGTAGACAATGAATGACAGCTAAAAACAACCAAAGCAGTTATAAATTTCAGATCAGTGCACGTTTCACTATACCACAATTGCATTGTTTTCTTTTCTCACTTCACCCTCTTCCATCACCTTTGCTTGTGTCAATTTTGTCACCTCAAAGACTATTTCTTGTTTGAAGTATCATATGAAGCTTTTGTCTTCCCCATGCCATCTGTTAGCAGGTTCTGTCCTCTGCAGGAAGAGGCATCACCTGTTCTTAATACCCAGATTTATATCTCTGGCCCCTCTGACCATTTCTCTGAATTCATCCTGAATGCCCAGTGACCTGACCTTTACACTTAGAGATGTCACCAGCATCCCAAAACGGATGTCTTGATTTCCCCCAAATCTGTTTCTCTCTTCATCAATGGGATCCCATTCTCTCATCTATTGATCTCAAAAACTGATGAGTTAGTCTTAGTTCCTTCTTTCCATTCATTCCCTCAATCCGTCAGCAAGTTCTCTTTTCTACCTCTCAACTATATATCAAATTGGTCTACATTTCTGTGGTCCACAGTTTAGTTCCTAGTCCGGCCTCCCTCCATCTCTCATCCTGAGTACATCCTGATAACCCTTCCAACTGGGCTCCCCTTTCTGATTTTCAACCCATTCCTTGCACAGTGATGTTTCAAAATGTGTCCATGCCTTGTGGAAGCACCCGGGGTCTTCCCGAGCTGCTTAGAAATCAACTCTAAGCTCCATTCTGTGGCATCCAGGGCTCTAGCCGACCTGACCTTTCCCATCCTTGTTTCTCCTGGGGTCTTTGCCTCTGCTGGGCCTCGAGTACCCTCCCCAGGTCTCCCCATGCTGCATCTCCCCATTTAAGTTATGCCTCAAATGTCACCTCTACAGAGAAGCATTCCCTCACTGCCCCATCAAGGGAACCTCCCCTCCTAGTACTCCCCACCAATCCACCCACGACAGGTCCATAACTCGTCACTACCTGAAATCATATTTACTTATTTGCATACTGATCCAAGCTCCATATTTCCTTTAGATTATAAATTCCAAGAGGACATGGGCCTTGACTGTTATGTCCATGGCTCAAGGATAGAATCACACCTGGCACATAGTAGGTGCCCAGTCACTGTGTGCTGTGTTGGTTAGGGAACTAGTGACTGTCTATAGTCATGTCTTCTTTTTCTCTTGGGTCTTCTTCATTGATCCCTTTAAGAACAGTCTCCATCAGGGCCCTGCTCCTTGGTAATCAGGGTTGAGCTTCATAGCTAAAAAAAAATATGGCTAGAAGTCCTCATTATTAATCCTTAATAAAGGCAGTTTGTTCTCCAATCTATCATGCGTCAGAGGCAAGACTTGATGCCACGAATGCAGCAAGTCCCTGGGCTGGCTGAGAGGCCAGGGACCCCACTGGCTCAGACCACCCAAGTGAATGCCACCAGGGAGGTGTCAGCTTATTCTGATGTAATTGAAAAGCACACAATGGCTGGGACTTTATATTTCCCAGTAATTTTGCTGACTTTGCCATTTTAGCAAAAAATAATTTATTCTAATGTGATTTGCATCGCATAAAATTATAATAAATGTTTTTAAGAACAAGGTGCTGTATATTTATGAAATCGTTGTGTTTATATGAGGAAGAAGTTTAAAATGTATTGGCATGTATTTTCCACAAACACTTATATGCAAATTTATATACCGTGCAGCCTCAACATTAACATATATTATTTGCATAAACCATAAACAGTGGGCAATTTCTTTGTCAAACAAAAAGTACTGATTACCTTAGAAAGGATATTAATATCTTTCCTTTATCCATATTTTAAAATTTTGCTGACTGTATTTTGATGATCATTCATCTTGTCTGGTAGCACAATTTACAGCAAAGTCTCTCTCAATATTTCCCCAAACAAAAAAAAATAAGATACAGGAAAAGCAATGACTTCTGAACGTGAATGGTCTGTGCCTGACTGGTTGTAGAAAGCCTCTCTTTTGCTGAAGTTCACAGCTCTTAGACCTGGGCATATGCCAGGTGGACATCTGATTGACAGAGGGGTGTTAGTAAATATATTTTCAAATAAAATTTCATGTTTATTTTCAGCCCTCCTTAACAGCCTTTCTGTTAGAGATTTGGTCCAGTGAACCTAGCTAGTTTCCTCTGAGGGAAGGAAAAAAAAGAAAAAAAAAGGTTGTTCAAGTGATTCTCTGTGTGTTTCGCCGTAATAGCTTGGGATCCCTGGGACTCATTTCAGCTGAATTGGTAGAAACGATGCTGGGGTTGTATCCCCCTAAAGTTGGGATTCCATTTTATACGTGAAGAAGTGAAGTGACTGATATTGACCCATTGCAAAAAAGAAAGGACTATTGATTTTGGAGTCAACCAAATCTGGATTTCATTGGCTGGCGATGTGACTGAGACCACGTTATTTAACTGCTTGAAACTTTTAACACATCCATTAGTTGGCAAGAATTACGGTATTTGTGCTATGGAGTGTAGTAAGGATTAAATGAGTTGAACCACATAAGGAGCTTAGAACAGTGCCTGGTACACAGTAAGCACTCAATAACTTTAGCTGCTATTATTATTATTATCATCACACTTGCTGTGTGAATTAGAGATAATGATGCCTGCAACATAGACCTCTTTGAACATGAAGTGAGACCCAGTGCCTGGTGCCTGAGAGCTCATGGAGCATGAACACTGAGGGACAGGTGGGACTCGGTCAGCGTGAGCTCCATGTTGGATATGCACCGAGGAGTACTGGAAGAAAAAGAAGAATTTGAAATCCAAGGAAATTAATCAGTAGAGTCACCA
This sequence comes from Indri indri, assembly GCA_004363605.1. Classification (NCBI taxonomy): domain Eukaryota; kingdom Metazoa; phylum Chordata; class Mammalia; order Primates; family Indriidae; genus Indri; species Indri indri. Next base: position 6,323 of record RJWJ010005587.1, on the reverse strand, counting down.
AGCGTGTCCCATTCACAGAAAGAGTTTTAGTTCTTGCCTCAGAGACCTGAATTATTAATATTTCCATTCTTGGGATAAAGATGCTGGAGGGGAACCCAGAGAACTGGCCAGCCATTCACCCATTCATAACACACTTCGCAGTGCGTGCCGTGTGCTAGGTCTGATGAAACTAATCAGCTGTAAAAAGTTTGCTACCTGATGGGGAAGACTAATTGATGACTTTGAAAAAAATGGAAAAGATGGTTTTTCAGGGTGGGTGAGAAATTGGAGAATGGGAACACCTAACATTGTCAGTTCAACTGCGTTAAGGAGCGATTTAGTGATTTCTAGCAAAGCTCAACGTGTGTCTATTTTATGGCCTGTCGCTTCCCCCCTTAAATATAGCCTAGAGCACTGGTTCTCAAAGTGTGGTTCCTGGACCAGGAACGTCAACATCACCAGGCACTTGTTAAAAGTGCAAATTCTTGGGTCTTATCTCAGACTTACTGAATCAGAGACTCTGGGTGAGGGGCCCAGCAATCTTTGCTTTAAGAAACCCTCCAGGTGATGGACTCTCAAGTTTGAGAACTACTGGCCTAGAGAAACTCTGGCATCGAGGCACAAAAAAGATGGTGAAAAAATGTCAGATGGGAAGTGATGTGAATGTCCATCGCCAGTGAATTGTGGTGACGTCTTCTTACAGTGTCACACTGCTCATCACTGAACAAAACTACACACCGCCGTGGTTGTATCTCAAAGTCATAACGTTGAGAGATAAAAAGAAAAGCAAGCTGTGTAAGAATCCATGCAGTGTGCCACCGTTTACATTATAATTCAAAAATATGCAAACCAATAGTTTATATACATATGTATATAGTTACGTATTGTTTAGGGATGAACACATATGAGAAATTAGAGGAGAAAGAAAGGAACTTGAAGGAGAAACTATGCAAGTGGTTCCATCATCATTAGCAACGTTTTATTTCTTCAGCTGAGTGATAGCTATGTTGGTTTTCATTATATTATTCTTTATACTTACTTGAATGTCTAAAATGTATCATCATCAATTAATTTTAAAAAGACAGTCTTTGCTAAAATATGCCTCTTAGTCTCGAGGGAAGCTTTCCTTCCCCCTTCTTTGTTTGAACATCAAAACTCCCAACTGCTTGCTAAACATTTCCTACCAGAGGAATCGCTGAACAAACATTGCCTTGCTATATGAGCCAGTTCAATTCTGTGCATGAGCCAGAGGCCAGCTTCTCTATTTTTTCTGGTTTCATACTTGTAGACTCTTTATATATTTCAAAGTATTGTCTCGCACATTTCATCCTGAAAATAACTCTTTGAGTGAGTGGGGATATTATTATTCCTTAGTTGACAGATGATGAAAAAACCAAGTTGGCTAATGTTGATTAAGCACCGTGCCGTGGATGGAGAGAAGTGCCGAAGTGCTTTACACACACTTCACAGCAGTCCCCTCACAGCCATCCCATTTGACAGCTGAGGAAACTGAGGCACGGAGAGGTTAAGGAACTTGCTTAGGTTCCGCAAATGGAAAAGTCAGAAGTCAAAATCAGGTCTGAGGGCAAAGACCTTGCTTTAGTGGCCATTCTGTGCTACCTCTTTTCAATAAAGAAAAGTGTGATTCTACAGCTTGCCTAAGGCTGATTGCAATTGGAAACAGGTCTACATCTTCTCTCTTTTACCAAACGGTGATCCACACTGGTTTTTTACGTTGTTTCTTGCTTTTGTATTTGTTTTAACCCTTTGTATATAAAGTCAGGCTTCTTGATTGCAAGCAACAGAAATTGATGCTGGCATTAGTGAACTTACTGGAAAAATATCAAGGAGGCTGAGGGATGGAAAGGGAGATAGGATACCACACTTGGACAGAAATCAAGGGTGTTCTGGAGGGATGGGCAGCAGAAATCATAGCCGTATCCAGAGCAGAAGAGGGAAGAGCCTCGTCAGCTCTGGGCTGGAAGATGGCCATCCTGAGCAAAGCTACGAAATGGAAGAGCATTAAATACTGCCCCCCATCCTGAAAAAAAATCAGGATGTTATTAGGAAGGGGTAAATTTCTACCATGCCTTTTGTCTCCCTTTGGACCACAGTTCCAAAACTAGGGGCCCCAGTGGCTGCCTGAATCACATGAAAATGGATTAGGTGGCCGGGCAGTCCATGTTGTAGACATGTACACAGGAGGTTCCTATCCCTAAGCAGGCAGTTATATTAAACAAGGAAAGGGAAGAATAAATACATCTTTGCTGCCTGGCGTCCCCCAATGGGTAATTAAAATGGTGCCGCTGCTGATTTTACTACATTCAAAAGTGTTTTAATTTGTATTTAGCCAGAGGCTTTCTAGCAACAGGAACATTTTTACAAATCTAACAAATAATTATAAATAAATAAAAGTCTCCACTTTTTGCTATTTGGGGGAATGTTTCCTTCAGGTAACACATTTATAAATTCACCTGTTTGACAATATGGAACTGAAATAACAGCAGAGCTTGAACTGGCTGCTTAAGTGACAGTTGAAATGGTGTGTTTGTCAGCGTGGAAATGAAAAACAATATCATGCAGGGAGGTAATCTAGTCCCAGAGGCCCTATGGACTATAAATGCTAAATTACAATAGACCCAGAATATAACCTTGCGTAATTCTTGAATAAAGGATGTGAGGAACAGAAAACCCAAGGTGGCAAGAATTCAGATTAAAGGGAGCCTACACAAATTATAGGTAATGTGACTTCACAACTATTGATATGAGCTCCAGGTGCCCTCCCAAATGCATTGACAGCTGTTCTTCATCAGTGATACTGGTTATATTAATAATAACAAGAAAGGGCATTTGAGGAGGAGTTGTCATGTGGTTTTAGGCTCATCTCCCCTCTTGGGGTCCTTCTTGTCCCCAAATCTTCTCAGGCCATTTTGGGTTGACACCAATCACGGTTGATTTTCCAATCTCTAGATCATGGAGGATTTCACATGGAGCTTAGCTGATACCAGATTTCCTTCTTGAGTATAATAACTGACTTTATTTTGGCCAGCAAAGATATTTCTGCTGCAAATTGTCATTGGATCAGAAAACTCACTGGGTGCCACCCAGCTCATTCAAGTTCGGTTGAGACACATAAGGACCCCAATGTGAACCTGTGCTCATACCCTGCTTTCCTCTCCTTCTGAATGGCCAAGGCCTTAGGTAGGGAACCAGGGGGTTGTATATGGCCTCAGGGGAAGTAGTTTTTGCTGAACTAGTAATGTATGAAGAAAATGACAAGGACCACTTTCCAGATATTTTCCAGCAACTCTTAAAAAGTGATAGAATCTTATACCGATAGAGACTGGTGGGAGCCACATGGTGGCTCACGCCTGTAAGCCTAGCACTTTGGGAGGCTGAGTGGGAGGACCACTTGAGGCCAGGAGTTGGAGACCAGCCTGAGCAACATAATGAGACCCTGTCTCTACAAAAAATAAAAAATAAAAAATTAGCTGGGCATGGTGGCACGCTTGTACTCCCAGCTACTTGGGAGGCTGAGGTAAGAGGATCTCTTGAGCCCAGGAGTTCAAATTTACGGTGAGCTCCGATGATACCATTGCACTCCAGCCTGGGTAACAGAGCAAGACTCTGTCTCAAAAAAAAAAAAAAAATATATATATATATATTGATGAGCAGAGCAGAGGAAAAAAAGAGATTTCTCTTGTCCAATTGTCAAATATGCAGAAGTTACAAAAACAAAACGTCTTTAGGGGAGGGGAGGGCTCAGGAGCTACCTTTGGCCCTCTGAAGGGATATGAGAATATTCCAGCTAGGACCATTGTAAGGTGCATGTAAGGGTAGAGTTTCTTGCATGTAACCGAATCATTTAAGAAATATGTATGAATCATATTTTCAATGCACTAATAGTTTTCACTCTTTAAAAAAATTCCTGTGGTAAGTGAAATACTTTTCTTGGAATTTAAATAACCACTTTTATTGAAGAGAGACAGCTTAGCATACTGGTTAAGAGCAAGAATCAATACTTAGGTGCACATACAGTAGTAACATTCATCCGGTGTTGGGCAGGTGGGGGGGAGGAGGGGATGGGTATATTCACACCTAATGGGTGCTGTGCACACCATCTGCGGGATGGACATGCTTGAAGCTCTGACTTGGGTGGGGCAAAGGCAATATATGTAACCTAAACATTTGTACCCCTGTAATATGCAGAAATAAAAATAAAAAAAAAAAAAGAGCATGGATAATGGAACAAGGTAGCCTTGGGTTGGAATCCCAGCTCTGCAGCTCCCTAGCTGTGTAAGTGTGCTTCGGTTTCCCAGATGCTAAATGGGAATACTAATAAAGGAATAAGTTTGAATAGTGTATTGTAAGTATTCAGTGGATATCAACTACCACTGCTATTATTTAACTCCATCAGGTGTGCTAAAAGCTGTCTTAGCGTTAGTGGAAGTACAGTGCAGACTTCTTATCTTATGCCGTCTTCCCCGAAGTACTTATCTGACCTGATTCATTCTCTTTATTGCTCTCTCTCTCTCTCTTTCATTCAACATTTACTGTGCACCTGCCATTTGTAAGACATATGTAGCTGGTTCTAACAAAAGGCACAGATAATAGTTTTAGCTCTCAAGGAACTCAGAATCTAATGGCAGAAAACCAATGAGAAGATGATTGTGATTCATATTTGCAGTTCACTCTTCCATCTTCCTGTTACTGGTGAAATTTCCTCAGCGTGCCTTTTACTCCAGAGCATTTGGATGATCCTCCAGTGTCCTTAGTTGGCTATTTAGGAGCTGTGCTGGCCCTGTTTGCTTATGCTCTATCTTTAGAACACCAGTACCTAAGTCTTTTCTTAGACCCTCCCACCCTGGAGCGCTATAACTGGGTTTGCATCTTTCCCAGAGAAGCTAGAATAGGTCCAGCCCACTGAAATGGCCCTTAACCACGAATCACTGAATACTTTCAAAAATAAGGCCGGTGCTCAGCTGACAAAAGAGTTAAGCCCCTTTTGGGTCACTTTTTTCACTAATCCCAAAGAGGGGTGGGAGGTGCCACCAGAGAATTCTCTTTTGTGATTTGCCTTCCCTGCCACTAGGTGTCACTGTTCTACATAAATAAAATGAAACCAAATTTGGCCTTGGCACTGTGAAATTTGGCCTTTGGATAAGGGGGTCTGGCAACTGTAGGTACCTCCTCATTTTGAAGTTGTCAGGTAACCCATCACTGCCACCTAATGACTGGCTACAGTACAGGAACCAACCGTGCACAAAAAGCCTTTGAAATTAAAGTATCTGACATATGTAAATCCAGAACTCTGTCTATACCCTCTTTGGTATTGATCCTTTAAAAACAGATCACTGAAGATTAACTTCTTGGAACAAAGATAATGTCTTTATGGAATGTAGAGAGTGTATCACTTTATTATTTATGTAGCTGTTTGGGAGGATATAAATGGTTTTATTAAGACATCATATAGAAAACAAGGGAAATCTCACAAAAGAAGACTATTTGCCCTTCTATTAGTGACTCTTTGAAAGACAAAGGGAGTCATAAATTCACATTCAGATAAAATATGAAATTATCCACTTGATCCTCCCTTCTCCTGTTTTTGTTTTAGAATATTCCCATAATTTTCTACCTTTAGGGTAATTAGTAGCAGTTTCTCAGCAGATATGAAGGGTTATCAGGAAAATAGAAACATCCTCTGTCCTTTTGTTCAGCATCATCATTGCATCACTGATCGTTGATTTCTGACACACAAGAGACTGCTCTGTGAGTTATTTATGTGGTCTTTTTTTTTTTTTTTCTGGACCATAGGGTATTGTGTTATATTCTAGTGCTTATAAAAATACAGGAGCCTCACTATAGAGGCCAGTGAATATTACTCTTCACTTTCTTGTCTATGATAAATTGCTAGAGTAAGAGTCTAGGTCAACTATACCAGGCTGTATATAGGATTTGCTGTCCTCGACATAACTTTCTTGGAAGAACATCTAATTTCATCGTTAAAGTGATGATCACAAAAGCCAATCAGTGCTTAGAGCTTTATACGGCATTGGGCCTGGGCTCAGTTTTAAGGCAGGTCCAGTCCCTTTGCTGGAGAAAGGCTAACACTGGTGGTTAGAAGGAAGAAAGTATGGGCAGAGAAGAAATCATACATGGAACACTTTTGTGTTAGGATATTTTGTCTTGTAAGACAGTAGATAAGTCTAGAATGATATGGTTGGGTTATACTGCCCATGGTGTGTTGATCCATGGAAACCAAAATGTTCCTTTTGCTGGACCTCTTCTTACAACAACATAAGGCACCTGTGATCACCTGTGCATACCTTTCGTCCTGCTACTTG
>RJWJ010005586.1:0-67444 GCA_004363605.1 Indri indri | reverse complement strand
TATCAATCATGTGAACAAGTTCACGCATGGGTTCAAATTATTTTAATTTGTAAGCAATGAATACCTCCACTAAGGTATCTTATGGTGTGTATTTAGGTAGAAAAACTGAAAAATGCACAGTAAAGTAAAATATCTGCTGTGTTTTTCTCCTAAAGGAGCAAAACAACACTGGTGAACTCACTTTGAAATTTTGCTTTGTGCTGACAGTTGAACTATAACTATATTTCATAAACCATAGCTCTCCCAAGTTACAGAAAATAAATTGATTTTCTGGAAATATGCGACACACAGGTTCTCAATATGGGTCTTGAACAGTCTGTCCCTAAAGTAGTTATTTCCATTTACAGCCCTGACCTGCCAGTATCGTCAGTGCTACTGTAGTTTTTCATGTACTTCAAAAGCTACAGATCTGTTTCCATCCCTCTTAATCTAATATAAACTGCACATGCTTCTATCAGTAAAGACCTTCATTTTTATCCTTCTTCGATTTCATGACACCAATGGTTCTATATTTCACAGCAAAGGGAGCAGAATGAAATTACGCATTTCTCAGATTTCAGCAATATCTGGTTTATGTGATTCGGGACCTCCATACAAAGAAGAGGTCATTCTCAATATTTCAGACATGTCTCTCTCTGGGGATTCTATATGGTAAGCCTCACAATGTGTTTGATTAGAGGTGGTAAAAAATGTTTATCTGGACAACAGTGCAAACAATTTAAACAATTAAGGCCTAAAATGGCAACTCCCAATATAAACATAGACAGTTAATAAACAAGTTGGGCAAAAACATGGAATATGTTGTCGTCTATATAGCAAAAAACGAAGCAACCGAGGAAGCAAAGTTGTTGGATTATTCTAAATCTAGTGCAGACATCACCAGTAAAGTTGAATGGAAGGAAACCCCAAAAAGCAACAAAACTAACAAAACAACCAATGTCCTGCCCCTTGAAACACAGTAAAGCCTGGAAATGAGAAAATATGTCATTTTACTTAAAAATAGTGGCCTCATTATAGTTAAAGAAATTTTTAAAACTGCAGAAACAAGTACATTTTGATTAACTTTTATTTTTTTGATGATGCTGTTCTACTTAAATATGTCCACCAGAGCTTAAAAACCATAAGAAATAACATAAAAGGAGAAAGAAATACAAAAGAGAAAAAGGATAAAAGCAAAATGAAAGAATTGCTGAAGGAAAATATTCATAGAGCTACTTGAAGCTTAAATGGGACAGAAGTTAGATTAGTTGGGAAATAGTTTGGGCTAAAGATGGAATGATCTAACTGAAGTCTTCTTTTAAAGGTATGTGAAAATGGGGGTCAGTTAAAAGAGATAGTCTAGGGTTAAATTTCCATTGTACAAAAGTGTTGCAATATTACTTTGGGTCTCTGTTGATGTCTGAGTAATTTCAGTCCATTGTATTGGAAATGATAGAAATAGTTCAGATGTTCCAGTCTGTTGATCTGAGACATTGTAATATATTAACTATCTTCCACAGAACTGCCAGGCACTAGAGAGAATGTTAAACTCCCAGTCACACAGATTGTTCTTAGGGCAAAGATCCAGTCATGGTGTGAAAGCAGAACTCTGAATATGGATTTTGACGAGGGGAGGGTTTGCATGTGCTATAATCCATGGGGCCAACCAGGGGTAGATTCCATGGCTATAACTGGGTAATTGACTGGAATGGCTTGTCTGAATAGATGTAAGCTGATTTGAAATGATGGAGAATGAAGCCCTGCTGGGAACCTATGGCAAGATTTGAATGAATGCAGAGGTCGATGCCAGAAAACAGGAATTAAGCCTCCTGAAAACCAAGGATGTATGACCATGTACCAGGAGTGAATCCAGAAGCAGATGCCAAAACGAGATCAACAAGGAACAGCTGTCACTATGGTACATGCAGGTAGGAAAAAAGAGAGTCAGAAAACATAATGAGGTTTGAATTAAGGAATTTTGGAGTTAGCATTAGGGGATACCAAAATATGTTCCATAAAATACTTGAGAGGACCTGATATACTGTTGTATTTATGCCCTTTCATTCAATATGCTTGTGTTAATTACTTCCTTAGAGTTATCACCTGGGCCAATGTATCACTTCACCTCAGTAAGTTCTGGTACAAACAACCTGATTTAGAGCACACATTCATCAGAATTAGTTAAGAAACCCAATAGGGTTTATCTTGCAGATTAATATATTCAGTCACATGAAAAAGTGACTGGGAAATCTGGAAAATTACACTACAAATACACAACAAAATTATTTTGAAATTGATGTGTCATATTAATACCTTTCTCCCTTGAAATAAGCGGACTGTTGATTGCAAAGGCTGGTTGGTTATAACAGAAGTGATATATATTTGTTTTTGTGAGTTAGAAATGTGCATAGGTCAAGAAAAAATATGTGGTCAAAAACTTTTTGAAAATAGGCTTTCCTCTCTTAATGGAAATGAGACAACTCTCTCTTTGTGCTGTAAATCACCCAAGCTACTGAATCCTCTTTCATTCCTCTATCAAATTCTGTTCTCCATATTGGCAGCCAGTTAAAATCCCCTGGCCTGCAGAATCTGTCTTATAATTTTGAATTTAATCACACTTGAATGGAGCATCTTTTATAGGATGGAATGCTGTTCTTTAAACTTGAAGTAGAAAAAAAAAATTCTTATAAGCAATAGACCTTAGATCGTAATAATGTGGGCTCTGAATTTAGAATGACTATCTTTGAAATCAGCCACTCCACTTACTTGTTTTGTGGCCTCTAGCAAGTTTCATAACCTCTCTTTGTTTTAGTTTTCTAATTGGAAAAGTGGCCTTAATAATAGCATTCACCTCATTCATTTCACGGGGTTTTAGGGAACTGTGATAATGCATGCAAAATACTTAAAAGAGTATATGGTACATGTTAAGCTAGCAATACATGTTAGCCAGTAGTACTATTAGAAGTAGTAGCTGCATTAGTAGTAAGGCTGCTGGATTTAGAAAATAAAAACAGGACATCTAATTAAGCATATGTATTTTATTGAGTTATGATTGATAAACATTTCATATATTTAGAGCATATAACATGATATTTTGATATATGTATACATTGTGACATGATTTCTCCAATCAAAATAATTAACCTATACATCACCTGATATATTTAATCAGATAAGCAAGGGATAATTTTTTATTGTAAGTATGTCCCAACTAATAATGTTTGGTTATAACAGCAGTGATACATACTTGTAATTATTATACTAACAAATTATGCTAAGAAATTATTTGTTGTTTATATGAAATTAAAATTTAGTTAGACATCCTCTTTTATCTGATAGATAGGTTGTAGTAAAGTACACCTAGCCTAATTGCTTAATTTTGCTGATTCCAAAGAACACCAGATAAGAAGTCCATTGAGCAAGTTCATTGTTTTTTTATAATGTAAGATAATACATCAATTCTAGGAAAGTAGCAGTAGTTTTAATGACAAATGTTAAAAGTTATAACAAATAAGTCAGGAAATAAATTTTATCATTTTGTTTACTTATTTCTGAAATCTGTTTTCTTTTTAATAATGCTATGAGGAGAATTAAGAAAGTTCATGAAAAAAATGTGTATTGTGAAAAAATTATGCATGGGTTTTGAAAACATTTTTGCACTAAAATAAACACATACTAATTTGTTAGAACATGCTGAACTGGATCTAGTGTGAGCACTATGAAGGTTAGTCATCAATTTGAAAAGAGCCCCATCAAAGCAACATAAATTTCACTAATATTTAAGCAAAAACAAACATGCAATTTACAGTGAACTTTGGAAGGAAGAGCAGTAAAATTATTTATGCTTTATGAAACATTTATGGAGAGAATGCTCCAGAGAAATCAGCAGTTTAGAAATGAATAACTTGTTTTAAGAAGGGACGAGGTGATGTTGGTATGAAGTCCACAGAGGCAGACTATCCACATCAATTTGAAAGGAAAAATTTCATACTGTTACTTCCCTAATTGAAGAGGATCAACAATTAACAGCACTAACAATACCCAACATCATGGAATAGCTTACTCAATTCTGACTGAAAAATTAAAGTTGAGCAAACTTTCCACTCGATGGGTGATGAAACCAAACAATTGAACCCAGATTAGCTACAGACAAAAGCAGACATTTCAATGGAAATTTTAAACAAGTGGTATCCAGATTCTGAAGGATTTCTTTGAAGCAGAATTATAACAGAAGGTGAAACATGGCTTTGCCTGTATGATCCTGAAGACAAAGCACATTCAAAGCAATGGCTACCAAGAGGTAGACATGGTCCATTGAAAGCAAAAATGGACCAGTCAAGAGCAAAGGTCATGGCAATAGTTTTTTGAGATGCTCAGGCATTTTGCTTGTTGACTTTCTGGAAGGCCAAAAATGATAATATCTGCTTTTTATGACTGGGTTTTGAGAACATTAGCCCAAACTTTAGCAGAAAACACCTGGAAATCTCCACTAGAGAGTCCTTCTCCACTACAACAATGCCCCTGCTCATTCTTCTTGTCAAACTAGGGCAATTTTGGGAGAATTTCAATAGGAAACCATTAGGCATCCACTTTATATAACTGATTTGGCTCCTTATGACTTGTTCTTATTCTCCAATTAAAAAAAAAAGTTGGAAGGGCAGTTTTCTTTAGTTCATAATGTAAGAGAGCCTACAGCAACATGGTTAAATTCCTGGGACCCTCAGTTTTTTAGAGATGGACTAAATGGCTGGTATCATTGCTTTTGAAAATGTCCATCTTGATGGAGCTTATGTTGAAAAATAGAGGCGTTGTTCTAATATCTTGGTAGAATTTATCCAATACTAATATCTAGTTAATATTCCCAGAATATTAACATAATATTTATACAGGTGATTATTTTATAGAATAGGAACAAAACTGTGTATACAATCAAAAAGAGAAAGGCCACCCACTATTCACTGACTTCAAAAGACATTTGAGATACACAACTATTTTCAAGGTAATTGATATTATGCCAATATGGGAATTTAAATTGATGAAAAAAAAGTCAATATTAAGTAAAACCGTGGTAAACAGAAAAGCAAATCTTTTGTTCAATTAAAATCTGCCCACAAGATATATAGAAGCAAGGAATCAAGTTAGCTTGTTTTGAGTTGTTAAAGGAATATAGGTGGTCACTGTGTTTTATAAAATCGAAAATAAAAATATAGAAGCCACAGTCATAAGTGAATATTAGTTTAAATTATATAAAATAATATCTACAAAGTACTTACTGGTAAGATATAAACCTAAAGCTTTATGAAGTCAATTTCAAACAATTAAAATAAGATCATAATTCATCACTTTTTAAAATGTAAAGCTGATATTAAAAAGTAAATATTTATTTGTTGCAGCCACATTTTAATTTGACTTAGGTACAGGCATACACATAAAAGTAATTTCCATGTTAATATTTTATCTGAATGAATATGTTCAAACTATAATTATACAAGTATGTCTGTGCTCTGTATGTAATAATATACTTTATATATACATAATTTGTCTTATATAATCAGTTAATATACATTATAATTACATGTTATGTATATTAGTATAATTTATTATCACTAATTTCAATATTATTTACATATAATCCACAGTTACTGAAAATACAAAATAGTGTGAAAGATAGAAGAAAAACTGTTTTCAGAGACATTACTTTTTTCAAATAAATGATACATGCATAGGATGATTAAATATATAGTTTGCACCATAAATTAAGGTATCCATTTTTTCTACTTAGACAAACTAAGAATAAAATTTCTCAACAAATTTTGTTTGGGCTACTCTTTTAAATACTTACTTTTCTGTATGAACTTTTAAACTGGCTTGCCAAGGCATTCGAATAATCTTGTTGCTATTTTGCTTAGGCTAGATTGAATTTACAGGTTGCTGGGAAGTTCCCCAGCCAACAGGGCCAAAACAGGGCGTCGTGCAGAAATAAGAAAATAGACAGAAGAGAAAGTGTGGGGTCATGGGACCCAAGGCTTTCCAGACCAAGAGTCTGGAGAGTAATTCCTCACTCCTATTTATTCATTCCAAGAACAAAAGACCATGGTAAATTATATAAACAAACATGTTCTAAAGATATCCCGCAGGCAGACAATGTTCTATAGATTTCCATAAAGATTACATATCCTAAAGATATCCCACAGGCAAACTTTAAAGATTATTTGTAAAGATCGAGATATTCAGTTGCACAATAATCTCAGCAAAGCTATTCCTAGCCTAAAGCTAAACAAGAACATAAATTTGGGATTGCCACCAGGCTAGTTTTCCAGCAGGTTGGGCATTCCTGATTGCAGTCCTGGAGCAGTTTTCTTCCCCAGGAGAGAAGCTTGTTTTCAGTTCCTCCTGCCCTTGGAAAGTCCTTATCATTTGGAAAACAGCCACACCTATGCAGACTGTCACATCCGCAGAGGTTCTTATGCCAGCAACATCCCTAGGTCACCCTAACATTTCTGAACTACCCCAACAACAGGTAAATGTTGAGTATTGGTATTTACACAATATTGTCTTCTGAACCAAGAGATAAGACCTCCCTCTTACTTATTCACATTTACTTATTTGGTCTTTTACACTTTGGTGTATGTAGCTAAATGTCTTGAAATTTTTGTAGCATTATTTTAGGGCACTTGGTAATTTTGTTGAAGTCATTTTTATTAATATGAATGTTTTTCCTTGTTTTTCTTTAACTGGTAATTTCTGGTGTATCTATGTAGGAAAGACATAATTTGTAATTGACATTTATCTGTCTATCTGATTGAATCCTATTGTTTTTAAATGTGATAATAGTTTTTAAAGTAGATTCTCCTGAAATTTTCTAATAAGAGATTTTATTATCTATTAATAATATTGGTTTGTTTTTTACACATCATGATACAAATGAATATTTTATATATTACATAATAGAAAAAAGACAAATATTTTCTATTAGATAATTAATGGAGAAAACAATTTTCAGTTTTATTTTTAAATATAAAATTCATTAGATTTTATGTAGTTCTGTCATCTCCTAAATTATTCTCAAAATCTCTACAAAATTTCCTTATGACACATTTCAAATCCAAAAGCATCCAACTGGATTCCCTAACCTAATTCCAATGTGTTTTGAGCAGGTATCAGAAAGGAGTCTAAAGAACTTTATAAATACCTATAATATTTTCATAAAGACAATTTAAGCTTTTTTGTATTAAATTAGTTGAATATCATGTAGAGTAATAGCAGGTGATACAATGTAACATTAGGCTTCTCAAGGGCCATTTATGTAGAGCATTTAACTTTAATCCAGGATGCTCTCATAGACAAATAAATGCCATGAAATCACAACCTACAAATGACCTTCTCTTTCTTAGAAATCACTAAAATATTTTATTACCTACCCATCAAAAATGGAACAGGATATTCATATTTCTTATTTGCATTTTCTTTTTACTTAACTGTTTACATTCTAAAAAATTATAAAATGGTTTCTTCATCTGTATAAAAACCAAGTTATATCCTAGAACAATTTTGCAACATAACTGCTCTATGTATCAGAAGGGATGAAATTTTGTGAGTGATTTTGTACTCTCCTGCATTAGTTATTTTATATAGTTTCCTTTCAAAATTTAGAATCATACAGGAAAATTACTCCTATCCACTGGTCTATACACTCCATTTCTTTTTTGGCAAAGGAAAGAGAGTGTGTCGTATAACTTGCATGCTCTGAACATCATTTCTACAAAAGAAACAAAAAATTTGCAGAACCTTTGAAAAGGCATTGTTGGCATAAGGGCTTCTTTAAGAAATATTATGAATTTCCAATGAATGCTTCCTTAACTTAGGTTGCTATACAAATACCATACACTGGGTGGCTTAAACAACAGGCATTTATTTCTTAATGTTTTGGGGCCTGGTAATTCTAAGATCAAGAAATCAACAGATTTGCTTCCTGGTGAGGGCTCTCTTCCTGACTTAGTGATGGCTGCCTTCTTGCTTTTTCCTCACATGGTAAACAGAGAGAGCTCTGGTCTTTTTCTTTTAAGGAAACTAATCTCATCATTCAAGATCCAACCTCATGACCTCATGTAAACCTAATTCCCTCCCAAATGCCCCACCTCCAAATACCATCACGTTGAGAATTAGATCTTCAACATATGAATTTTGAGGGAGATACTATTCAGTCAACTGCAAATGCTTAAAGGATTGTTTTTTAATTTTCATAATATTTAATATCATAGAATTCTTTCTTTCTTTCTTTATTTTTTTTGAGATAAGATCTTACTCTGTTGCCCAAGCCAGAGTGTGGTGGCATCATCATAGCTCACTAAACCTCAAACTCTTGGGCTCAAGTGATCCTCCTGCCTCAGTCTCCCAAGTAGGTGGGATTATAGGTGTGCACATTATGCCTGGTTGATTTATTTTATTTTCTGAGTAGATGGAAGTCACTTATATTATTCAGGCTGATCTTGAACTCCTGGCCTTAAGCGATCCTCTTGCCTTGGCCTCACAATGTGCTAGGATTACACGCTTGAGCCATGCCATCGAGCCCACAAATTCTCGACATGAAATATTTTAGTTACTTCGATATTGATAATTTTGAGGTGATCAAAAATCATTTCTTAAAATAATTTCTATTATACAACAAATTACTTTATTTGCATATTAAAAATCAATTTTTATTGTTGAACACATGGATAAGCAAAAATAGTGTTAAAATCACCTGAAAATAAACACTGCAGTACCTTGCTGCATATCTTTTTATATTTTCTCAGATGATACATTTCTTGCTTTTTTATAAGTTATCATCTTCATGTAATTTATGACACTAAACATTTTATAAAATATTGCTTTTGATGGGTACATAATACATAATTCTTCAGAGAATCAATTGTTTATCTAATTAGTGCCTGATTATTTACATTGCCACTATCTCTATAAATAATTTAGTTAATGGAACTCAACAGAAAAATCCTATTGAAAGTTGACTCAATTTTCACTACAAAGCAATTTTGAGCAACATTGGATAAAGATGATTACATTGGGAAGTGATTTACATATTGATTATTAGTCAAGTGAAAGTCCATATTTACAGAAAATTTACAAATGTACATTTTTACTATTACAGCATCAATAATGCTCAGAAATTGAAATAGCCCCTTGACCTCAACATCTATGGATGTGTACTCATGTTTCAAACTAAAATTATACGTTTCTTGTTCATAATACTAATAAAGATGATAAGTACTTCATTAAGTAAATACATTTATATTAATTTAAGAAAAAAATTACATTAATAGGAAAAACATACCAGAGTTTAGGGATACTTTGAGATACTTTCTCTCCAAGTAAATAAGTGGTCTTCTCCACTATAGTGTTCAGCTCAATGCATCACCTTAATGATGTCACCTTTTACACAGTCTTAACCCCTTTTCATTCTGCTACATTTGTTCTGCTAAGTGTAATAACTAAAAAGCTATAAAATTACTCGCTTTTCTACTTGCCAATTCAGGAAAAATATATATCACAAATCTCTGCCAATGGAAAGAACACCCAACCACCAATCACCAAATTTCTCTATTGTTAGCTAAACCCTCATATCTGCACAGCAAGCCTACTTATCCCTAGTTAACAGTACCTCACAAAATCTTTGCTGGAAAATTCTTACACTCCAGTCAATGATAATATAATTTTTCATGGTTGATGTTATCGATCTTCTAATATTTATGTAATTGTGATTGGCACAGTTTATATAACCAGCCAAACATGGCAAAGCTAATAAGTAGAAAACCCAGAATGGAATTCCAAGCCTAAGATAATTAAGTGGAGAACACTAATTTCAGTTTTATTTTTAAACATAAAATCTTAAATTTAGATTTTTAAACTTCCACATGTTTTTAAATATTATACTTTAATTTTAAACATGGAATTTTAAATTTTCACAGATTCTCTTTCCATTATACCACATTTCCTTTCAAGCATGCTTTCTCAGTCTGGAAAAACAGTGTTTACTCTTACTATAATATTAATACTCACGCCCATACCATGCCAGATTTGCATCCTGTTGCAGTTGTCTCCCTACACCATGGGGTGAGGAATTAGTACTTTGATAACTCAGAACCTTGAGCACCCCTTAAAGCACATCACACTGTTTTTCAGGATTATTATGATATATATAAAGACTCCAATGTGTACCCACATTCTGTCCTGTTAAATTTTTGGTCTCTTTTTGTTCTGCTTCTTTGGTTTCTAGATTCCATTTGTAGACCACACGTGGCCTAATTTGGCAGGACCTGTTATTCCCTCCTTGTTTCCCAGTTTCTCCTTCTGTGGTATCAATCAGAGGAACTTTAATCAATAAGCAAAATGTTTTCAAGCACCAAGAAGAAGGAATTGTGGTCAATGCAGACATAAATATTGTACAAAGAAATATAAGGAAAAAAATTCTCTTCTTTCAATTTAGTCACAGAATTGAGGAAACCAGAAATACAAAATTATAACATGGAGAAGTACAGCAGAGATACTGAGTTAATGGAACAGGGAAAATGTAATATTTATATTTAACCTCTATGTGCATCTTTTGATAGCATAGCAACATGAAATAATTTGATATCAGATTTAACTTTGGCTTTTCTTTGTCCATTTTCAGAAACAATCAACAAAAATATTTTTAGACTATCAGATCATGCGGGTATATGAATGATTTTCCATTTATAATAATTCTGAATTAGCTAGCTATTCTTGCCAGCTATGAAGTTATTAATAAGCACATTCCAGATTATTATTAATAAGTACATCCTCTAGTGTGACTGATTATAAACATATACACACCGAGTTGTGTGTATGTTTATTATAACAGTTTTACTGACAAATAAACTGAGGCACAAATAATTTTAAACAAATTGCCTAATTTCACAATGAGAGCCAGAATGAAACAAGTGCTCTTATCTTAAATCCATTATAAACATTACCTTTCCCACAAAATTGAAACATTACAATTTCCACATGAAAATGGTTTAGCTAACTGAGAAATTTGGTTGTGGGTGGTTGAGTATTCTTCCCATTGGTATAGATTTGTGAACTATATTCTTCCTGATTTGAGATTATTAATCATTTTTATAACTCTTTGCAATATTTTTTATTTGATGCCTTGGGAAAAAATTAGTTTAAAATAGTGCATGAAATGTGTTGGGCTTTGAAAAGTTAGCAAGATATCTTCAGAAATAGTTTCCACAGACTCATCATTAGATGTTAAGAAATAAACAAACACCAGAATGAGAACATGGCTCTCTGGTTCAGGGAGACTCTTAGCAAACAGGAGTTAGCAAAACGATAATGGAATTAATTCACTAAGCAAACATCAATTGAATGAATATAACCTCTGGCAGGTTAAGACATTTTGGAGGAAGAAATCTTAAGATCTGCTGTGATTGCAAATTAGTTGATGCACCATGAAAGTAGAACTAGTATTTATTATACTGTGTGATATGTGTTGGGAATGAGGAAACATTTTACAATGGAATCAGCTCAACTGCGAGTGAGTTTTCAAAAGATTAACACCCTAGGGATATTGAAAAATGAACCCAGTGAAATGATTATTAAGCATACAAACCATGACTGCTGATTGTGTACTAATACTGAACACTTATGGAGAATTTTAAAGCAGGCTAGAAGAATTTCATGTAACAATATATCCTTTTATGTAACAATGGGAAAGTCTGAGAGAAGTAAATGATAATCATAATAGCATGCCATAATTTTTTCCTAATCTATAAAATCAATTTATTAAATCGAACAATATCAGATAAAATATTGTTTGTTTTAAATAATTTGGAACAGCATACTAATCTATAGATTTTATTTAAACTGAAATTAAAACTAAGACATTAACCAGAATACTTTAAAATTAACTGTAAAAACTTCTGTGTTTTGGACTGAAAACTTTGAAGGCAAACCCAAACAATATAAATGTAGTATGATGTGAACTCATGAATATTTTATTATTATTAGGGATATGCTAGTGTATCACATTAAATATTTTTTTAGAGCATCTCTTAATTTTGATGATATATGTGTATTGAGCATAAGAGCTAATTGTAATGAGTATATCTAAGATATTGACGGGATTGGCGGACTGGTGGGTCTGGTGGAACTGCAGGTCTCCCAGAGCTTGTGCGTTCAGGGTGGGTCACTTCCAGCTGAGAGGAGAGTGCAGCACACCAGAAGGCCCCTTAGAACAAAGGGCATCAGGGCACCAGCTCCCCAGCATTGGGGCCTTCTCCTCCTCCACCCCACCCATACCCACTATTGCTGAGGCAGCCATGGCTGTTTCTGTTGGAAACTTTGTGAAAGTTCCACAGGGGAAGATTAAGCCCAGGGCACTTGGGAACAGCTGCCCTGCCTCTGTCAGAGCACCTAGCACATCCAGGATTCCATGGAGCTTTGGCCTCACTCCTTTCCCTCTAAAAAGGCACAGCAAGCACTTTGCTGTTCCCCAAGAACTAAAGCTACCTCCTCTCCTGGGGGAGAATGGGCTGGAAGCTAGTGGTCCTCTCCCCCAGAGCTGCCCTTCTCTTTTGGGCAGAGCCTATCCCCCTTGGAGGATAGTCCGTAGCTTAACCACACCTCCTCCATGGGAGCATTTTAGCCACAGCCCACAGCCAGGCTGGTAGCACTGCACGCAGCATGTTGAGCTGCCCTCATCGTCTTTGCTATAGCTAAGTCAGGGTGGGAGCTGGATGTCTGGGAGCTTTTGTTCCCCCAAGGGACAGAAAGAGGGAGGTGTGAGTGGTGTGTGCATCCCACAGCTGCCTACCTCTGCTAATCTCAAGAGGAGTCTGCCTCTCCTGTGGCAGGATCATGGTGCATCGGCCCTTCTCCTGCCTGAGCATTCTTCCAGAGCAGGAGATCACCCCACCCCTCGCCATCACAGCCAGTGCCTGAAGTTATGGAGGCTCGAGGGCAAGTTTGCCAGCCTGGTCTTGGTCTGGCCCCTGCAGGACTCAAGTATACCGTCCACCTGCCTGGGATCTGGGGATTATCTAACCTAGTCCATCACTGCTGGCACCTAAACACTCTCCCAGGGGTCTGAATATCAAATGACCCAAATTGCTAGCAACAACACGGTGGATACCTACCTGCATGAGCTGAAAGTCAGTGTACCTCTCCCTCTCTGCACTGAACAGCAGAGTGCCTAGCAGAAGAGAACAGGTGATTTGCAAAGCTGTCTGTACTGAGCTGAGGGTAGAAATTCCGGAGGAGAGGGAACCTGCTGAAGTAGCTTTTATTACTTAACCACTTATTTTGTTTTTGTTTTTTTCCTGGCAAAAAAAGTCTCCTAAGTGTTTTAGAAAATTGCTACGTATTTCTGTAAAATGTTTATTTTCAATTAGTTTACCCAAAATGTATTAAAAAATCCAGAGAATTTATCATAAAATGAAAGACTAAATAATAAATATGTATCTAAAGATTATTTTCACTTTAAACATATGTAGGTCATTAAAATTTCTTACAGATAATTTAAACCCACAAACAAATTAATTCTTTATACTCACAGGTGTATATATCCATAACATGAAATAACTCTAAGTTAATGATGTATCTTTTAAACATAGATGTGCCTTTCTGTATACATTACTTTGTAGAAGGTATTTCTTTGTTTGTAGTACTTCAGAGCATGCTGCCCTAACTTATGACTGCAAATACCTGGTTTCTTTGCCTGAAGCTTTCTCTGGTTTCGGTAGCCTGCTTGGCCATCCAAAGCTAGACTGGAAGTTCCAGGGAAACACCTTCCCAAGGGGTCAGGGTTTAGCCGATGACTGATGATAGTTGTTGGTAAATACCCCAGTAACTGTCCCCTAAGCCAGAGAGTAACTCCAAGATGTATACACTAAACTGCCTTCCAGAATGTTTTCAACAAGTTTAAGCTCCAATCACCCATAGTGGTAGCTGTATTCATAATGTCTATTTTATTAGCCATTATTTTCCTGTCTCTTCTCTCCTTGCCTTCACTCCCAAAGCCTTATTTCTTTCACCTTCCTGCAGAAACATTTCACACAAACCTTTGTCTCAAGCTTTGCATCTGGGGAATTCTAACTTAGACACACCCTCTGCCAATATTCTGACTTGCAATATTACTATTATCTGAGACAAAGCCTAGACCTTTTAAAGAAAGTCCGACGGTAGGGATATAATTATTGCTGAGCCTGAATCTCAAAACACAAAGGAATATGACATTAGCAACATAGATAATTATCTTGAGTATTAGAATCCAAACACTCACTATACCTCCTGGACTCAAGTTCAGTTTTATCATTACGTTGGCAATAAGAGAAAACTATTTTGCTTTTCTCTTAGTAGTTTATTTTTAGGATCTATATTTAATAAAGCACAATTATTTCAAACAACTGCAAATCACCACTGACTTTCATACTGAGGGTATTTATTACTTGTGGTGGATTAAAGATAGACACGAATATTTTTTGTCACTTACTTTCCTCTAGAGATGGAGTTTATTCACCTCCCTTTGAATCTGAGCAGAGTTTTTGACTGCTTTGAGCACTTAATGGCAGAAGTGACCATGCACTAGTTTGCAGGCCCAGTTCTTTCTCGTGGAGTCCAGCTGCCGTGCTGTGAGAAAGCACACACAGCCTGTGGAGAGACCAGCATGGAGAGGAACCTTGCCCCTGCCCTACTGGGAGATCAACTCAGCAAACAGTTGCCAGCCATGTAGGACAGTCAACTTGAAAGTAGATCCTGGGTCCCCAGTGGATTTGCTGTGCTGACAATGCATGGAATAGTTTAAGCTGCACAGCAGAGCTGAATCGATGACTCACAAAATAATAGGTAAAGTAAAATATTGGTTAAAGCAACTAAGCAGTCAAGTAGGTTCTTATGCAGCAATAGATAACTATAAGTGTAGACTTCATGCCTTGAAGAGAATACTCTATTAACAAATATGCATATACTTCTGAGAGGAAATAACACTTAAAATAGTTCCTGGTAGTTATTAGAGATTCTGATTATGTTTCCACAAATAAGAACAACATCGCTATGGTTTACCAACTTAATATTATGAGAAATCTCCTAATTCAGATAAATAAAAAAGAAAAATAAATTTTTGATGTGTAAATGTTATTGATGTGATGAATCGATTTCAACAATCCCCCCTGCCTAGTTATTGTGTTCTATATTAAAGCAATAATACAACTTAAATGCATTTCGCATGTCATACCTTTATAATATTTTGGTAATGTGAAATGACATGCCATTAAATATGCATGATTTCACCTGGGATGCTAGAACAGTCTTATATATTTTTTGGCAACTTAAGACATGTGCACCCTGATGACCAAATGACTTCCAAGTTGATACACTCTGCAGCTTAAATCCATATCTATAAATCACATAGATAAGATTTATTTAAACAGTAAAATTATGTATTAAATATTTCATGCAATTTTATTAAAAATTTGAGAAACACAATGGAAAAAGGTGATATCTCTGCAAAATTTTCTTTCTATATGGTTATGCATAAGAAGTAATTACGCTGCTCAGATCAAGAGTGTATTGAGAAAATATTATTTTATAAATTAAAAAATAATAATAGCAGCTGATATATGTTAGCACCTACTATGTAATGTGGAGTTTTCTTAAAATATGTGTAATCATTAAATCAAATTTATTTAATAGATATTATTAATATGAGTGAGAAAATCAATCTTAACATAGTAATTTGCTCTAAGCCACACAAGCAGTAAGTAGAATGCATAAGATTTTATCTAAAATCTCTGCAGCCACAATACTTGATAGTTTCATGTTTTATGGTGTCTCCTTATCTTGACATATGTTGCTGCTTATTAAAAAAATAATTGTTCTCATATCACCAACCCTGCGTATGTTGTCTGTGTTTTTTTTTTTATTTTTAATTTTTTTATTTCAGCATATTACGGGGTACAAATGTTTAGTTTACATATATTGCCTTTGCCCCACTGGAGTCAGAGCTTCAAGCATGTCCATCCCCCACACGGTTTGCACCACACCCATTAGGTGTGAATATACCCATCCCCTGCTCCCCCTCCCACCTGCCCGACACTCGATGAATGTTACTACTATATGTGCATGTAAGTGTTGATAAGTTAATACCAATTTGGTGGTGGGTACATGTGGTGCTTGTTTTTCCATTCTTGGGATACTTCACTTAGTAGAATGGGCTCCAGCTCTATCCAGGATAATATGAAAGGTGCTAGGTCACTGTTATATTTTGTGTCTGAGTAGAACTCCATGGTATACATAGACCACGTTTTATGAATTCACCCTGAATGCGACCGATCTCATCCGTGTGGCTTTTAAAATTTTTTCTCACACAGATACTTTTTGGTCTCTCAGGACAAATTTTCATATATATTTGACTCAACAGCTAGGAGTGATGCTTGGGGAAATTACAGTTGGAAATATATATCATATATCATACATCAACATCTCTCTCTCACACACACAGACATTTCGGTTCCTTCAGGGTTTGCATTTTGCTTTTATGAGAGAGAATAGCACCTTTAATATAGCCTCAAAGGCCCAATCTGCTTTTCCTTCTCACCTGCTCTAATTTTTGCTCCTCCCTCTGCTTCATGCATTTTGGATTTCTTTGTGTTTCTCAAATGTTAGCTCCTTTGTCTGGAGCACTCTTCTTGCTCCTCAAATGCCCATTACTCATATGTCATCTCAAAGGTCATTTCTGATGGTAAACTCTCCTTATCACCCAGACTTGACTAGCTCCTCCCATTTGACTGTGTTCAGTCTCTGCTTTCCCAATTTGTATAGCAGCCTAGCAGAGTGGCGCATGCCACCGGATCGTGAACTCCTAACTTGGTGTGGGACAAATAGTAGAAATTCAATATCAAATAAAAATTTAATAAGGTTCATCCTAATAAAAATTTCTATTGACTATGGGCTTTCCCACTGATGAGTTTTTTATATTTTAAAGTTGAAGTGTTTCTAGAATCTACAGACAAAATTGTGCAATGATTTTTAAATGATTTTTAAATCAATACAATAACTTAGAAATTAGAGAACAAAGTGCCAGGTACACAGTATGCACTAAAAGTTTTTGAATGTGTAAAGGAATTCATTTCCTTTCTCTTTTCTTGAACATGATTATTTCTTAATAAAAGTAACATTTCTTTTTGAAGTAAAAAAATGCAATCAGATCGATTTTATATTTGTGAACCATGTTTTCATAGGCCCACCAGCTGAGTTTAAAATTGGTTTGTATTTATTAATTTCATAGTTCTCAATTTTACTGACACTTGTCATCACATACTATTGCAAAATCTTCATTTCCACTGAATCACCCAATGCACACAGCAACACACACATAACAATACAAACACGCAAACATCGAATTATTTTGGAGTATCTCTTGAAGATCCCATGTGTGTTCGTAAAGAAGTCTTGCTCGCTGTTATGTGAAATCCTTCATGTTGTTTTTCTTTTACTCTCAAAACAACTAGAATCACTTGCACAAATGCTCACCTCACTAGAGCTCAGACCATTCTAGGGTGCCAACTCCAAAAAGTCCCACACCTGTTTTTACTGATATTTGCTAAAACCTCAAGACATTGATATTTATAGAATTTTCCCATTCTAAATCCTACGAACATGTGAAGAATCATTTTCTCCTCAAGTTTAGTTCACGATATTTCATGTGGACCAGAGCTATTGTTCTTGTTTCCTGATGCCTTATATTTGCTAGAGGAGGTAGGTTCACAGATGTATTCCAAGACCTCAGATGCCAGTCCACGGGCATCTGAGGTCAGGGGATCGAGACAAAACCCTCATCATTGCTTTTCCTTCCAACCACACACTCGTTTAATACCTAGATTCCTTGTTTTCCCCTTTACTGGGAGTTTGAATTTAAATGTAAAAGTAATACATACAATTAGAATAAGTGGAATATTAAAAAGTATATAAACTCAATTTTCAATCTCAATCTCAAGTAAACATTTGGTATAGTCTATAAATAAATACACAAATTATTCATGTAGATATTATTTTCTCTTCCTTCAAACAGGTCTCTACTGGTTTTTAATAAATTATTTTTATATAATAGAAATCTTTTAATAGGTAATGAAAATTCATGCCATGATTAGTAACTTAATCAATCATCTGTCTCCATAGACATTCAGATCACTTAAATTTGGTTATATTTTAGTACCATATTAAACAATATAGTAATAAAAATGGCAACTGTGTATGTGAATGTAAGTATGTGTCTGTGTGTGTGTGCACGTGCATGTGTGTGTGTGTGTGTGTGTGTGTGAGAGAGAGAGTGAGAGAGGAGGCCTAATTACAAAAATGTTTTAGCATACATCATTTCTTTCTATTATCTTTCGAAAAACTGATATTCTCAAAATTAAAATTTGAGGCATCAAACATCATTAAAATGTTTCTTTTTCTATCCTACATTTTTCTAACCCCAACTTACTTACCAAAGCTGGATCTTCAGCAATGAAATCAGTAGAGGTTTGCATCGGGATA
This sequence comes from Indri indri, assembly GCA_004363605.1. Classification (NCBI taxonomy): domain Eukaryota; kingdom Metazoa; phylum Chordata; class Mammalia; order Primates; family Indriidae; genus Indri; species Indri indri. The sequence goes on along the minus strand of RJWJ010005586.1, from coordinate 48,910 downwards.
ATCTAGGTTTTACTAACAAAATATCAAGATGATCCAGGTGAGAAGTGGGAGGGAAGAAGAGCTGACAATGGTTTGGTTTCTGTGCTGTATGTGAGAAGATATTGAGAGTTATGGGCAAATGGGATTAAAAACCTTGAGAAGGAGAAAATTTCAAATATATTTTCTTTGATTTTTGCTTTGGAAACCCTTTAATGTAAGAAAATGCATTATTTAAGTTATTTTATAAATGTATGTTTATTTTTATGTGATACTACACCAATTTGGGTTTTAGAAGATGCCACGATATAGTCATAAAATCTCCTTGTATTATAATGTTCTTTTCCTTTCTACATAACTCAGTGGCTGAAGTGAGATTCCCCAACAACACAAGCATTGTTCAAGTTCACTTCAATATCATGCTTCACAGTCAACATAAATATAATTTACTAAGACAGTATCACTTCAAAAACCTGTGCTAAGTTATAGGATCCTCCCTGACAAAAGAGATATACACAACAATATGACATACTTACAAAGTAATACTCCCTAAATCTTAGTGCAATATTCAGAGAGGACAATAATTTATTAAAAAACAATGAGCTATTAATTAGGGGAAAAAGTTAGTTTTATTAGAGTAAAATTTGAATACCTTTTTATAGAGATCGTAATGTTTTACTAAACACATTGTTTATTAAAACTGGTATAATTTTGCACTGTCAAGGACTGAGAATCAAGTGTATATCTGTTATGAAAATATGCTTAGCTTTTCTTTAGCCTAATCTTGAAAGCATATTCTACTATGTCAGGTTGTTTATGTCAATACTGATAGCCACCCAATATTTCTGTTTCCAAATACAATTAATAAATAGAATAAATTTAAAATCAATATTATTTATTCAAGAAAAAGAAATTATCCTCCAAATAATGGACGTACATTACACACTACTTCCAAACTCTAATTCTGGTTAGTGACTGCCTGTCTCATGTAGCAAAAAACAAACAAGAAAGGGGAAATCAGTGATTTCCTATCTTAAATAAATCTTATGCCCCATCAACATGTTGTCTGAGTGATTTATAGAATTTTAAGCTATACTTCTGGATGTTGCCTGAAAGGTCAGCTAAGCTAAATCCTTCATTCTCTTCACAAAGACACTGTGGCCCCAAAAAGAAAGGCAAGTGGTGTCATGCAGAAAAAATACTACTGTCCAGATTTTTTTAATTAACTGATTTATCTTAGTATAAACAGCTAGCAAGTGCAGAGCAAAAGTCATACCTGTGTCTTGTAACTCTAATTTTATTGCTATTTTTACTCTACTGGGTCATATCAGAAACATTTTATATTGAGTCACACAATGGTCGGTTAATTTGAAGGCAGTTATCACAAGCATATGCACAACACACACACACACACACACACACACACACACACACACACACACACACACAAACAGAACCAACACCATAAAGGAAATCTCTGCACCATAAAGCCTATGTAAAAATCAAACATAGGTACCGAGGTACCATTGCCCTAGATGATATTCCTTGCCTAGGAATGAATGAAAAAAATACCGTATCTTTAGGTCCTGAGGTCTATGCAATGGCGGTACTTAACTTAAGTTCATAAACAAAATAATACTCTGAAAAGAAATAAATGGCTTCACTACAACAATCAGAATTATTTTTTCTTTAATTATTACATTCTAGTTTTGATAATATATAGCTAGGTTTACCATGTCTGCCAATAGAATAACATCCTTTATATTTTTACTTTGTTTTCAATGTTGTCAGTAGTCTCCAATGGAACTAAAATCTACCAACACTGAACAAGAATTAACCATGATTTAAGGATTTATAAGCAATAAAGAAATCATAGGACACATCAGGAGACTCAAAAATTATAAAGACCTACAGAATGTGAGATAATATTTCCATGCTACCCATCCAATAAAAGGCTGATGACAAGAGTCTATATAGAACTTAAGAAAATTAACAAGAAAAAATCGACCCCATTAAAAAGTGGGCAAAGGATATGAACAGAAACTTTTCAAAAGATGGCAGAATAATGGCCAGCAAACATATAAAAAAGTGTTCAACATCTCTAATCATCAGGGAAATGCTAACTCCAGTGAGAATGGCTTTTATCAAAAAGTCCCCAAACAACAAATGCTGGTGTGGATGTGGAGAGATAGGAACACTCTGACACTGCTGGTGGGACTGCAAATTAGTACAACCTCTGTGAAAAGTAATTTGGAGAGATCTCAAAGAGCTAAAAATAGAAGTACGATTTGATCCAGCAATCCCATTAGTAGGCATCTACCCAAAGGAAAAAAAGACATTTTACAATAAAGACACCTGTACTCAAATGTTTATGGCAGCACAACTCACAATTGCAAAGATGTGTAAACAACCCAAGAGCTCTCAATACACCAATGGATTAATAAAATGTGGTATATGTATACCATGAAATACTACTCAACTATAAAAAACAATGGTGATCTAGCACCTCTTATATTATCCTGGGTGGAGTTAGAGCTCGTCCTTCAAAGTGAAGTATCACAAAATGGGAAAACAAGCACCACATGTTCTTGGCATCAAATTGGTACTAACCGATTGACACTTACGTGCTCACATAGAAGTAATATTCATCAGATGCTGGGTGGGAGGGTGGTGGTGGGGATGGGTACACTCACAACTAATGGGTGCAGAGTGCACTGCATGGTGGATGGGCACATTTGTAACTCTGGCTTGGGCAAGGCAAAGGCATTACATGTAACCAAAATGTCTGTACCCCCATAATATTCTGAAATTAAAAAGTAAATAAGTACATTTTTAAAAAGTAGAGAGAAACTGTAAGAAAACTGAACAGTAGCTCTCTTGCTTTATATTGCTGCCAACCCCAACCTCCTTGGTGTTTCCCTTCAGCTATTAAAATTCTGGACTGGGATCAGTGACTCAAATTGCCTAGATAATGGCATCATCTCATACATTGTAGTCTCCTGAATACTGGTTAAATAAATCAATGGATACAGATCATATATGCTCTGGATGCTGGTGCAGTCATGTAAACCCATCAGTCACAATCCAAGTAACTTATCCTCCTTAAAAAACATCATCCCCGGAGTGGACAAATGAATTTTAATCAGATCTAATATATCATAAAATTAAGACCGCATTTTTTTGATATTTGGCTGCTGAAATCTTTTAAGCCTCAACTTCTCCACTTCCCATTTGCCTTACATATGGGCAAGCTGGTAAGAAAATCTTGGCACAGGTGGTAGTTTTAAACCACACATGCTCTCGTTTTAGCATAGGAACCCTCAACCCAGCCCTATCCACTAAACACCACAGAAACCCAAGCAACTCTTCTATCTTTGCATTCTCAAGCCATTTTCAGACCAGGTTAGGATGTTTATTTTGCCATCCTCAGAAGCTTTATTACATGAGTAATACAACATTTCACATGCTCTTGCTTTGGTGTGGTGTAATAAGTCTGGAGATCTGAACCAAATCTGGGGAGATTCCATTCTCTGTAGAGTGGCCATAACACAGTTTAAACCAGAAGATACATATGTGGCCTGCTGCTTCTAGTGAATGTCAGACTTGTCCCAGTGCCTGCCTTTCCTTAGGGCTGCTTGCTCAATTTTGCCTTAAATTCCCATCAAATCCAGATATCCTCTTAAGATATTCCTTTGTTTCCTGAAGTTAGCCACAGTGTATATCATTTACAGATATCCAAGATGCCTAATTGATTAATATAGAATTTGTTCTTTGACCTTTCCTATGGTTTTCATATTTTAAGAGGTTTATTTTTTATGAATAATTGTTTTCTTTTTTCGCCCATCCCCCAGACAGTGTGCATTGTACCCATGTTAGGTGTGAATTTACCTATCCCCTTCTCCCCAACCACCTGCTTGATTTCCGATGAGTTTTATTTCCACACGTGCACGTAAGCATTGATTGATTAGTTCCAATTTAATGGTGAGTACATATGGTGTTTGTTTTTCCATTCTCGTGATACTTCACCTACAAGAACGGTCTCTAGTTCCATACAGGTATTAGTTCACCATGTTTTTACAGCTGAGTTGTACTCCATGGTGCGTGTGTGTGTGTGTGTGTGTGTGTGTGTGTGTGTATCACATTTTATTAATCCACTCATGTATTGATGGGCACTTGGGTTGTTTCCACATCTTTGCAATTGTGAATTGTGCTGCTATAAATATTTGAGTGCAGATGCCTTTTTCATAGAATGTCTTTTTCTCCTTTGGGTAAATATGCAGTAGTGGGATTGCTAGATGAAATGGTAGTTCTACTTTTAGTTCATTAACTAGTCTGTAATCAGAAAGAAATATAAAAGTAGTTAGTATACATATTTTATTCTTACCACATAATTGAGTTGGCTATTTATGTGTCAACTTGAGTGGGCAACGGGATGCCCTGATATTTGGACAAATGTTATTCTGGATGTATCTGTAAGGGTGTTTCCCTATGAGATTAATATTTGAATCCATAGACTAAGAAAAGTAGATTGCCCTCTCTAGCACAGGTGAGCTTTATCCAGTTAGTAGAAAGTCTGAATTAGATCCAGTGGCTGACCCTAAACTGAGTAAAAAAGAACTCCTCCTGCCTGACTGCCTGAGAAATTAAACATTAGGTTTTTTTTGTTTTTTTGTCCTGCCTATGGACCAGAACTAAAACGTTAGCTATTCCTGGGTCTTGAGTCTGCTGACTCTCAGACTGAAACTACACCATCAGTTCTGAATCCCAGGCTTTCGGACTCAGACTGGAACTGCGAACTTGATTGGCTCATGTGAGCAAATTCTTTATAATAAGTCAATTTCTCTCTCGCCATCTCTCTCTCACACATACGCACACACACGCACACACGCACGCACACACACACACCATACTACCTATTGTTCTGTTTTTCTGGAGAAACCTAACTAATCCAATAATTTTCCTTTCATATTCAATGTTGCTAGTGTTTTTTTTTAATTTACTATATATCATATTTACTAAGTTACTTTAAAAACCTAAGAGAATTAAAAGTTAATGGAAAATGTACAGCTACAGATTGGCTGCTGAGTTAAAGTTTAGAAACCAAAATCAGGGCATCCAAAACCTAAGTGATTTGAGCTCAGAAGCCCTATATTACAGTATTCTATATCTGGTTTTTTAAAAACTTTTTTATGATTCTGAATTTGAATGAGACTTCAGATAAGTGTGTATTATATGTTTGAGAGCCCAGTCGCTCAAAGATCTACAGAATAAGTAGTGTAATAATAGCATGCAGCAACTTCAGAGGCATGAAGTCACTGTGGTTAAGTATCTTCCAAGTTTAATGTAGGTATCTTTTCAAGTGACATACTGTTCTAATGATTGCATATCTACTGCGTATTACCTTATTGATTTATTACTTTATTTAATTGCAAAGAAAACCATGTGATGCTCTTGCTATAGTGTGAATGTTTTTGTTTCCCTAAAAATTCATAAGTTGAGATCCTAACCCAATGTATTAGCAGGTGAGACCTTTGGGAGGTGATTAGGTCATGAAGACAGAGCCCTCATAAATGAGATGAAAGCCCTTATAAAAGAGACCTGAGGGAGCTTGTTTGCCCCGTTTGCCGTGTGAGAACACAGCAAGAAAGTGTTATCAAGAGAAAGCAGACCCTAACCAGACATCAAATCTACTGTTACTTTGGGGTCTCCAGGCTTCAGAACTATGAGAAATAGATTTCTGCTGTTTATAAGTCACCCAGTTCATAGTATTTTTCTGGTATCCTTAATAGACTTAGATACTCTATTCAGAAATTAAAATCTAATAATAAGCTAGATTGAAAAGTACTGGTATATTCTCATAGTTACTACTCTATTTAATTGATTTATTGGCCTGAAATACTAAAATAGATCAGTAACTACTGAATTAAGAGTATACAACTTTATTTGTGGTTAAAGTTCCATATAAATTAACTCGATTCATAATTTCTTTTTAAGTGGCTTAGATCTGGTAAAAAAAAAAAAAAATCCAGTCAAGTGCAGTGGTAAGTGCTTGGAGTCCTAGCTATTTGGAGGATTGAGGTAGGAGGGTGGCTTTGAGCTGAGTTCAAGGCCATAGTTAGCTATTATCACTCCTATAATAGCCACTGTACTCCAGCCTAGGTAATGTAGCTAGACCCTGTCTCTAAAAAAAAATAATTTCCTTTGATAAGCCAATGATTTTCCAAATTTGAATCTCCATTAGTATTATTTGCCACGATCTCTAAGTCCTTATCCTTACAACCCTCAAAAAACAACAAAAAACTATCCTTTGTAGTGTCTTTATGAAGAAATATTTTCTCAAGGAGTCTACCATATAGTGTTACTTATCATCAGTGAGTAGAAAAGACGAATTTGATCTTACTTTGATTCCTGACTTTCCCATGTATCTTGAGAAAATGAGCTAAACTTTCATTAATCATATATTTTTTAAAATACCTGTATTGTTAAAAATTAATTAAGCCAAAGGGCCACTGTAATCTCATAGCAACAAAGTAACAATCCTAGGAAACTTAATTTGCAGGTCGGTTTGTGCTGGTATGTTTGTTTTCTTCTTCTCACTGCAGGGGATGGCTCAATGGTCACAAGACAAATTGTGGAGACATTGCAAGATTAGATCAGATGAGAAATGATTGAGCCACCAGGGGCTCTGGTTGGGAACAGTGTGAAGTGGCACAGGTCCTGAAGACCCTGAGTTAACTAAAGAACTGCGTACTTATAAAAGAGCCTAAACTCCTCCAAACAGGAGGACGATGGTTCTTTACGACAAGAGTCTACCATCCACCTCATTTGCCTCCTCGTTTGCAAAATAATAAATCTTCTTTTCCTTTCTCCTCAACCCACTTATTCTCATTTTTTTTTTAATTTAGCATCAGGAACAGGTAACAGGCTTTTGGTAACATAAGTAATAAAACAAAATGCACAGAGATTAAAAATATTAGAAAATTAAAATTCTAGAGAGGAGTCCTTATGCCAGGGATTCCTTGAAGTGTTTTGTATATTGACAGTCAGTTTCTCTAGAAAGGAGAATCTGAAGTAGGATTGAAGTTCTGATCACTTAATTTCTAGTTCCTAACCCAGGGTAGTAAGAGTGAGAAGTAAAGAGTAAAGATAAGGGAAGAGACAGTGAAATGTGATGTGATGTGATGTGTTGCACTGCTGGCTAACACAAAAACTGAATAGCAAATAGCTAGGGCAGTAGGTTGCTCAGGAGGCATTTTGCTCAAAATGCAAAACATCTATGGAAGGGCTGCAGGGTTAAAAAAATTGGGTGAACACAATTCCAAGGGGCAAGGAATGGCCTCTGTTGTCCTTAGCATAACAGTAAATAAGTTAAATCATACAGAAGACTTCACAATCTTCAATATGTACGAGCCAAATAATAGAACTTCACAGTTCATGAAGCAAAGGGTAAGAGAAATAGACAAATCCACAATTATGGCTGTAATTCAAAATATTCCTCTTTCTATGATATAATTGATAGAACTGGTAGATAGATAATCAAGAAGATGTGGAAGAACAGGGCAATAATTTCAATATTTCAATAGCTTGCCCTAGGTGACATTTATAAAAATTTGCACCCGTAAACTACAGAGTAAATGCTTTTTTTTCCCTAAATGTACATAGAAGGATTAATGGAACATCAAAATAGACAAATAAAGTCATAACATAGCACTCTAAAATTTAAAATAGTTGAAATTATACAGAGAATGATCTTTAACCGCAACATAATAAAATTATGTATCAATAACAAAGATGAAATACTGGAAATGTACAAATATTAGAAAATTAAACAAGATTCTTCTAAACAACCAGTTCTAAAAGTGCTTCATCAGGCTCCTCGTTTGGGCAAAAGAAAGCAGAATCCCAGGCACATAATTACATAACTCCTCCATAACCAAATGTGGACAGATTTGGAATAATTGGGAAGCAAAAACATCCAAGGATGCACACAAATTAGTGTCAGATAAGCATTAAAAATCTCCTCCAGAAGAAGATTGAACAAACCAACCAAAAAATTAACCAATGATAGAAAATATTTGAACATGTTTAATCTGTACATAGAACCCTACTCTCACAAATTTGAAAATATAAAACATCCTACATATCAGTAAGCATTTTCCTAAGAAAAGTATGTTCTAACTAAAGATAAATGCTTTATTCCAAACGTATAAAAATGACTGCAAATATTAGAAAAAAAGAGGAACATTTCAAGACCATTTTGTGAAGCAGGCATAATTTTGAAACAAAAAAACATACAGGCTAGGAAATTTGTAGGCTAATCTTACGTAAAGTATACATGGAAAATTGCTACACAAAAATAGTAGCTGAATACATCTATTAATAGTACTGTATAAGGAGAAAATTCATCACTTCCAGTTAATTTTTCCCCAAGGATGGAAGTTTTGTTTACTATTTGAATAATTAGAAATTTAGATCACCATGCTATCTGATTAAAAGAAAAATATTATCATAACAGAAGGATAGAAAACAATAAATTTCAATATCTACTTATTTTAGATATGTGCAGCAACCTGAGAATAGAGAGAAACACTTTTGTTCTTATGAAGGATAATTTCCACAAACCTACAGCTAATTTAATAGAGGATGGTTTAGAACATTCCATTTATAATCAGAAATAAGATATTATCATTGTTTCCATTTGGCAATGTACCTGAGGGCCTACTCTGCAAAGTTGGACAAAAAAATGAAATAAAATGCATACAAACAAGAAAGGAAAAAAAACCATTTCTATTCACAAATAATACAGCTTTCTTGAAAGGAAGCCTAGGATGAAAACTATCAGGACACATAAGAGAGCGCAGCAATGTTTCTAGAAATAAGTTCATTATTTTAAATTATGTACTATGCACAGTAGTTTAAATGTAAAATATCAAGGAATTAAATTAAATATTATTTATCTTTTATGTTAAAAAAAGAGCACTGTATTGGAAGATACTAAAGACAAACTTAATTAATAGAAAAAAATAGATAATAGATGCAAGTATAGAGCACAGAAACAGATCTGTATTAAAAAAATCTGAAAAATTGTAAATGTAGCACTGTAGATCATGGGGTAAGATGGACTGACAAGTCATTAACAGGTGCAGGGGCACCGAGTTATTATCCATGCAAGAAAAAAAAGAATTATAACTCATATAACATATAACATATAATAACAATATAACAATCACTGGTTCCAAGTAGAATAATAATAATAATAATTTATAAAATATAATTATATAACTGAATTATTTATCATTGTCACATAATTATTGTGTTTAATATGTTATAGATTAAATAGGCAATTATGTAATAATAGTTACAATCACATTATTGATATGTGAAAATTACATAATAAAATAATAATGGTATTATTGTCACTAAAGTTCATTGAATACCTAATTCTGATAACTGACGATCCATAAGCTTTAGTGCTCATGAAAAACTGTGAATCTGGTATTTTAATAATCTCTGTTTCATATATGTAAAAACTGTAACAGAGAGCGGTTAAGCAGCTCATCGAAGATTATGAAACTAGTTAATCTGGCAAGACATCTTTATCATTTAATATGACTCTTTACTCAGTTATTTCAAACATAGAAATATATCCCACATAAACTGCTGCACATGTATATGATATAACATAATCAAGATTACTCCTGATCACACTGATTTTAAGAGCAAAACTCTGCAAATAACTTAAATATCAATCAACAGGGGAAAAAAGCTAAATACATCTGAGTATTTTGCAGGAGTGACATTAAATTACCTTGGATTAAAAGGATCCGCACTGGAGAAAATCCTAAATATAACAGTGAATCAATAAAAGGAAATTAAAAAATAATTTATCAGCAATGAAGCCTCTTTTATAAAGTTTGATTATGAACAAAGTCAAGCAATATACTTTTTAGCACATACGCATATAAAGAATACAAAAAAGCAACAATATATTTTTATACAGTCATACACTACATAACATGCATCAAATAACATGCGACAACTGCATATACTGCAGTCATCCCATAGTAGCATAATGGAGCTGAAAAATTTCTATGGCATAGTGACTCATGGCTGTCATAACATTGTAGTGCAGTGCATAACTCACCTGTTTATGATGATGCCGGTGTAAACGAACCTACTGCACTACCAGTTGTATGAAAGTATAGCACATACAATTATGTACCACATATAATCTTTGATAACGATAATAAATGACTACATTATGGATTTATGTATTTAGTATACTATCATTCCTATGATTTTTCTAGAGAGTACTCTTTCTAATTATTGAAAGAAAGTTAACTGTAAAACAGCCTCAGGCCCATTCTTCAGAAGGTTTTCCAGAAGAACGCATTGTTACAGAAAAAAAAAGTTCCATGCTTTATTGCCCCTGAAGACCATCCATCGGGACAAGAAATGGAAGTAGAAGAAAGTGATGTTTATGATTCTGACCCTGTATGGGTCAAGGCCAATGTGTGTGTTTAAGTCTTAATTTTTAACAAAAACGTTTAAATAGTAAAAAAAAAATAATAAAAAAGTCATTTGAAAATAGAAACACGTTTATAGAATAAAGATATGAGGAAAATATTTTCATACTGCTGGACAATGCATATGTGTTTTAAGCTAAATACTAGTATAAAAGAGCCAAAAAGTTAAAAAGCTAAAAAGTTTATAAAATTAAAAAGTAACAGTAAACTGAGGTTAATTTATTTTTGAAGAAGAAAATACGTTTTACAAATTTAGCGTAGGCTAAGTGTACTGTGTTTATAAAGTCTTCAGTAGTGTACGATAATGACTTAGGCCTTGACATTCACTCACCACTCACTCACTGACACACACAGACCAATGTCCAGCCCTACAAGGTCTGTTCATGATAAGTGCCCTATATAGGAGTAATATATTTTACCTTTTGTACTGTATTTTTACTGTACCTTTTCCATGTTCAGGTACAAAAATACTTACCATTGTATTACAATTGCCTACAGTATTTGGTACAATAACATAATGTACAGGTTTGTAGCCTAGGAGCAATAGGCTAGCTGTGTAGTAGGTTCTGCCACTTACATCTGTGTAAGTACAATCTATGAGTTCACACAGCTATGAAATTGCCTAATGACACATTTCTCAGAACATATCTCCATCATTAAGCAGTGCGTGACCGCACATGCCAAAAAAGCAGGAAAAATAATAAAAATTTAAGATATTATCACCTCAGTCATTTGTGACTTTACGGGCATCTTGATTTGGGTTAGGTAGTAGAAAGCAGATTCACAGCAGTAAATGGGTGAAAAGCAAGAATGCATTTTAAGGGCATGTTGCCAAAGGCGTGAGTATTCTGCTACATTTTTTCATATTTCAATTGGATCTTTCTTAGCATCAAATAATGACTACCCATCTAGAGGATCAACTGAAACTGCGAACCTCCATTCTACAACCAAATATTCAAATGCTTTCCAAAAAAAAGCAGACACAATGAAGTAATTAAAAAGTTAAATTTAAAATTAACAAATAGTTTTCATTTTGTGAAATTATTAAGATTTTTACAAAATAACATACATTTTTAAGTATATCTAATTGAATTTTCTTGAATGCAGCCTTATTTGATTACAGCTAAATTAACGCAGACTTCCAACATGAAAATGTTTCCCACCCTTGTACTAGGGTATCAAACATTTTTGAATGATCACCATGTCAGTGCCAGTACCATGTCTGTATATAAGATATACAAATTTACCAGCATTGTAACCTTTACAACTTGCAAAAGTTATGCTATGTGTGCATTTTGTGTAACAATGCACACATGATAGTTTGTGAACTCCACAATAAAAATGCAATAATCACCAACAAAAAAAAAAGATTTTATCATCTCCCTCTGGTGCAAGCAGCAGGTATAACTATGGTTGCTTCTATGCTATTTTAGTTTCATTTTTATAAGTGTTTATGTGCCACATTTTATGATTAATTTTATGTATACATTAGGAATACATTTATTGCATAAGCTATTAATATTTGTAAGTAAAGATAGATATGACATATGTTATTTGGGCTGCTCTATTTTTTTTTTTTTTTTTTTTTGAGACAGGGTCTCACTCTGTTGCCCTGGCTAGAGTGCCGTGGCGTTAGCCTAGCTCACAGCAACCTCACGCTCCTGGGCTCAAGCGATCCTTCTGCCTCAGCCTCCCGGGTAGCTGGGACTACAGGCATGTGCCACCATGCCTGGCTAATTTTTTCTATATATTTTTAGTTGTCCGATTAATTTCTTTCTATTTTTAGTAGAGACGGGGTCTCACTCTTGCTCAGGCTGGTCTGAGCTCAAACAATCTGCCCGCCTCGGCCTCCCAGAGTGCTGGGATTGCAGGCGTGAGCCACCGCGCCCAGCCTGGGCTGCTCTATTTTTTAAGTTTGCATGTAATAACACTTTATATGTGTGTATACAAACACAGATATGATATATTTCATAATATGTTTTTAAAACTACACAAAGCTTTATATATAATTTATAATTTAGTATGGCAGCAATTAAATCAGTGAATTTTCTGGCCTGAAAAATAATTTTCTAAATTATAACCCATCCAAAAATTAAAAAAAATACAAAATTAATTTTTTTGTTATGAAGAAATGTGACTTCTTAAATAACACAGAGGTTGGAATGATAGACCTTCTTAAAATATTTTTAAGGAAATTAATTTCTTAAGAAATAGATAAGGCCTGGCACAGTGGCTCAACTATGTACTCCCAACACTTCGGGAGGCCAAGGTAGAAGGATTGCTTGAGGCCAGGATTTCGAGACCACACTTGGCAATGTAGCAAGATCCCTCTGTACAAAAAATAATAATAATAAAAATAGCCGGGTATGGTGGCATGTGCCTGTAGTCCTAGCTACTCGGGAGGCTAAGACAGGAAGATCACTTGAGCACAGGAGTTTGAGGCTGAAGTTAGCTATGATTGCATTCTAGCTCAAGCTGGGCAACAGAGCCAAAACTGTCTCAAAAAAAAAAAAAAAAGAAAAAGAAAGAAAAAGAAAAAGAAAGAAAGAGAGAGAGAGAGGAAGGAAGGAAGGAAGGAAGGAAAATAAATTTTTGAATTATTTCAGGAGCGTAATTAAATGTCATCTTTCCTGAAACCATCAAATGCTTATTCCTTAGAAAAAGAAAGACACTGAAAAATTTACAGTATTTGTATGTGTATTATATTTATCTTTTAAACAAAATACTACCATTTGTACAGCAACAAATGTTACATTTATCATCATTTTAATTTTATTTTGTATGATAAGATATATAATGAAAGATGACTTTCGTAACTGTTACATATATGGTAACACTATTTATCATAAGAAAATTAGCATGTATCTCCACAAAACAGTGATATGGAATATAATTTTTTTATTGAGAAAAAAATTTAAAATAACTGTTAGTCTGTAATTATTATCGACATAATCCTTTTAATACTACTAATCCAATTCCTGGCTTTCTAAAGCAATCAGAAATGTCTTCATCAAACAATTAACTCAACCCATGGGTAATAAACGTAAAACAACTTGAAACAAATACAGAGTAGGCATTGGAGACCTAAACCGTGTGGGTTTCCTAATGTATTGAAAATGCAGATATTTTAACAGCACCTGCATTTTCCCTTATTTGTTAACCAGTGAATTGTAAATTGTGCTCTTGGAAGATGTAGCTCCAAGCTTTTGAACTCCATTTCAAACAGAGCGTGTCTGCACTTTTTTTTTTATCAGCTAGTTCAATGTTGGTCTTTCAAGTAACATTCTGTCTTAAACAAAGAGGTTCATGACTAAATATTATACACACAGACAAAACTGGTTTGAAGATCAATTTTCTGCTCTGGAAGATTGTCTAGCTATAGCAAACATATCATTCACATATATATAATATATTATATTGATATATATACACACGCATATCTGTTTTTATGTATAATTTATAATTTTAGGATATAACATAGTTCAGGACAAAAAGATATAATAAATTGAATAAACAAAGAAAATAAAAGGCCCAATTTTTATTTAAAGAATTGTGTTTACACATCCATGGCCTTTAATTTATGTATATTGCATAAATTAAACATGAATATGAATATGTCCACTCTCAAACAAATTCAAAATTACCATCAAAGTACATAATAAATGTCTAATAGTAATTACAGCCTTACATTTAGTTGATATAAATTCCCTTACAAATTGAGGATATGTGAATCATATTGTTAGATAAATAAAGGTATGTTGAATCATGTTGCTTTTCCTTCCATGGAAAATTGGAAATAACATTTTATTACACGTACTATACTAAGAAGGTAGTAAACTATCTGTCCTAAAATAGGGAATGTGAGATCAAGAGCAAGACCTTAAATAGGTAAAAGTTTGATCTTGAATATGAATGAAATGGAAGAAAATATCCTCATTCCAATATTATGATAAAGGATTCTGATTCATACCTCATTCATTTATTCTTTCTCACTATTATCTGTGATTTACACTGTATTTGGTTTAACCATTAAAATACTTTGTATTTACCATTTGTATTTGTGGAATTTTATTACATGCTAAAGATTTGTTGATAAAAGACAATGTTCTGTCTTCAAGAGTTTTGTATATAGGAGAAACAAACATGTTAACCAAATGCTACAGTATAATGCCATGATGATCAAAATGTACAAGTATATAAATAGATACAAAGCAACAGTAAGAAATATTAAGAACATTTAAAACTTCAACCAAGTCATGGAATGAATTAGAGTTGTTTATGTGAATATCTAGTGGAAGATTTTTGAGGTAGAATTAGCAAATTAGTATATTCACGAAAAATGAGAAAACATGGCAAGTTCATTAAATGACTGTTATTTTCAGTATTGCTAGAAGGAAAATAGAATGCAATGTGAATAAAAGAGAAACAGAGAAAGAGGGAGGAGAAGAGAAAGAAAGAGAGGGAGAAAGAGAACACCACAGAGTTAAGCAAAGTCCAGGTAGGTTATTTTGTACATAACTAAGAAATTTGACCTTCATCATGTAAGCTATGGAAGTAAATGTAGAATATTAAGATGAGTGATCTAAGTGTATATGAATAGCAGAACAGTGGATGATTCTGAGGGAGATGATGCTAAAGTTAAGAATGATTGCAAGAGTTCAGTAAAGAGACGATAAGTTGATTAACCAGAAAAGCTACACACAAGTATAGAAAGGGAGGGCTGAGTATTTAGGGAATAGAATTAGAAAATCTTTGTTTTTGCTTTAGGATAGGTCAAGCAGAGGAGAGGATCTAGCAAGAGGTCTGTGTTGCAAATTTGAGCAAATGGTAAATGGTGATGTCATGCCTTAAATCATAATTTAGAGAAAGCTAGGCCAAAGTGGTTGGTAAGTTTGTATATTATTAAACTTAAGTTTCCTACAGGATTATATATAATAAGTCAAAATAATATTTGATGTTGGAATTCAAGAATCATATTTTAGCAAGAGGTACAGGTTTCATAGTAATAACTTTACAAAATACAGCTAAAAGTATGTAGCTATATTTTTAGACTTCAGAAGTTGTGCATAATAAAATTTCCACGAAATTAATGTGATTTTAAAATTCATTTTTATTATATGGGTACATAATAGTTTTATGTATTTATGGGTACATGTAATATTTTGATATGGGCATACAATGTGAATTAATGAAATCAGGGTAATTGGGGTATCCATCACCACAGGCATTTATCGTTTCTTTGTGTTAGAAACAGTCTGGTTCTACTCTTTTAGTTAGTTGAAAATAATGTTTTGAAGTAACTATTCTGCAGAGTCATGTGAAGCTAGATGTGGTTAAGGTACTACTGGAACAGTAGTGGATACATTTGCAACAGTATCAGTGGAAAGAGCAGACAGCTGTCACCAGGAAAAATAAACTAAGCATAGGAATAGTTGTGTACTCCTTACTACTTTTTAAAAGATAGGTTTTGAAGTTTTGTTATGGAATATATCTGCAATTAGTGTCAAATTTATGGATATAGAGAACATGGATAGCCTGAACAATCATTTTTTTATTTCAAGTTTTGTTACCTGTCTCTGAGCATATAAATACAGAGGTGAAATGTTCATTTGACTAAAGTGTTCAAGAATGTTTTCACCACATAGATTGCTCAGGAAGTTCATTAAACTCACTAATTGCACTTGAGATCTTCAAATAAGCTATTGATTTATTGAAAATTCAAACCACTGAGCACTTCCTTTTTAAAACAAATGAATTCAGGATAGTCAGTGTGATGATTTAAAGGGAGATTTTTGAGAAAGATAGAAGGGAGCTTTAAAAATGCCTTATATATTTCCCACAGTGCATACTGTCCAGATTTATTCTCATACTATCGTTGTGATAAAATAATCCATAAGAATAAAATATTATTGTGGATTTCAAATTGTTTAAAGATGGAGTTAGCGCTATTAAATTTTCTGACTTGTTACCTGAACTTTTTAAATAAAAGATCCACTAGGATGCCAGAATCTAGATTTATGTATGTATTATTATTAGTGCGTCTTCAGAGACCCTCTTACATTGCTCCATGGCTCATAAATCTTTAGGCAATTGAGTTGTTCACCAAAAAAACCACAAATATTCATCTTCTCACAGAAAATATACCTGATAAAATTACTCATTTTGTGTTTCTTATTTTTCTCACGAAGATGCTGTACTATAAAAAGAAAAAACATTTCTTATTAAAATAACTAAAGATATTTTTCAAAGATGGCTATTAATAACTATAATATTTTAAAACTATTTCATTATAAAATATCTCATTTACAAATGTTATTTTCCCTAACTTTTGTCATGAAGCATTATTTAAAAGGAGCATTTGGATTGAAACTTATAACTTTCCTGTCAGTTCAAAAATCTGTGATACAATATATATTCTTCCTGTACTCTGAAAATATTTAGTTATACAACCAAGAAGTTAAATAAAAGATAATGAGGTGGATTTCCCAAATCCCTTTATGATGAATATGTGACAAAAATAGAGCCAACTCTTTGAGAAAATTTGATATTGTCTCTCCTGGCTTTATAATCAAATCCCTACTATCAGTTGAAATTTTTAAATTTATATATTCTATTTTATAAGTTGAGAAAAGTAGTACCTCACAGGAATTTAGGCCATGGATGCTTGGAAAGTCTAAATTCTTCCTAGAATACTAAAATCATAGATATTGAATTTCTAGCAGATATATATCAAAGAGAATTTGAGGCTATGCCTTACCATTATATAGAGGCATCAGCCTTAATCTTGGTATCCGTGTCTGAAGAAATAAAAGAGAATATCTCATGGTATTAGACATGGTCTCTGGTTTTTGAGAAATGTGGATTAAGCTAGAGGTTTGCCTATCCATCACAATGCCCATGCACTCTTCAAACTTAGGAAGTGAGCACACTGCCTTTCATCAGTAATAAGCTCTACGGATTGAATTTGAGAATTACACTGAGCCCCAAAGAGAATAACATTTAGGTGTTATAGAATGGAAGCACACACACCACACACACCCACACCCACACATACATGCACACGTATGCACAGAGAACGGCTGTGACAATTTAATTAATAATTGCTTCTCATACCACAGAATTTTAAAACATCATATTTGATAGCAGTCAAACTGTTACAATTAAACTATAAACAAAAATGAGGCATTGTCCTTCGAATCTGATTCTTGAAGTTAATATAAAGCTGATAAAATTGTCCAACTAATTAAACTTTTCGAATTTGGTTACAATTTAAATAATAAAAATATAGCTTACATACATAAAAGGAGAAGTCATTTATAGTTATTGGCCAAGTGATTTGGTTTTATATTTTGCAATTATTTTCCTCACAGGAAAATTATTTGCTCTGTAAAAATAGAAACAAAAGTAAAAAATATTATTGAGATTGAGATTCTATATAAAAATCCATTGTTGATGCCTTTGGTTGAGGTGTTTTTAATATTCTGTAATTTTAGATCTTTATGTGATCCTTAAAATAAACATCACAACTGCCTAACCTTCATGTATTGCCATACAAGAAGTATCAATATTTTTATTTTATATGGTAGCATAGTAAAGATGGAATGAATAAATATCCCTTAAGCTATACTCTATATACAAATGAAGCAGTAGAGTGGGAGAAATCACAGAATTTGCACTCCGATAAATACAGCCCCATTCACAATTTAAGTTCAGAAACTTCTTTCATCTAAAAGTCAAAATTAAATTACTCTTGAAGCAATCTTAGATTCCAAAAATTCATTGAATTTGTGAGTCATGCAATAAACTTCTAGATGCTGGTCCATAAAATAGTCATGAAATAAAATGCATCATGTCTACTATTACACATTAAATTTAAAAAGCATATGGAATCATTTTTCAGAAGTTTAGAAAAATGGTAATACTAAGGATGTGAGTGAAAAGATAAATAATAATTATGAAAAATACTTATTTATAATTAGTTAAAGATAAATACTGTTATAGAATATTCGATATAAGAATTTATATTTCTAAGCAGTATTCAAATCATAAGACAGTCTTTAAAAATATATTAAGAAATGAGAATTTCAGATTAAGTGTTTTACTGAAAAACTTTTGAAAAATTGGCATTTGACAAATTCTTATACATTTTTCATTGTGAAATAAAATCTACAAGTACAAAATATAGTCATCTCTCAGTATTTCTGAGGGATTAATTCCAGGCTGCCCCCTCCACAGATACCAAAAGCAATGGATGCTCAAGTCACTTTTGTAAAATAGTTTAATATTTGCACATAGCCTATTTTACACCCTCCCATATATTTTAAATTATCTCTAAATTACTTAAAATGCCTAATACAATGTAAAAGCTATGTAAATAATTATTATACTCTATTGTTTAGAGAATAATAACAAGGAAAAAAGTCAGTATGTTTAGTATAGGTGCAACCACCTTTTTTCCCTAATTTTCTGGTTTACGGTTGGTTGAATCCATGCATGCAGAGCCCATGGATATGGAGGGCCAACCTTAATCACAAAACAAACTTGTGCATGTCAACGAAGAGCAGTGAGAAATTAAATATGGCCAGCATGAGAATTAGCCCTAAATCTTACAGCAATGGGCTTACTATGCAGATCTTTAAGAAGAGTATTGAAAAATGTTTATTTTTAATGCAAATTTTTGGAGATGAAATGAAAGTTGGTGGATTTTTTGTTTCATAAAACATGTTAACCAATCAAAATAGTAATGCCAAAACTATCTCAACCATTTCAAATTTTACTATTGGTGGATCATTGTGACTTGACTCAATCTTTAATTTAATACAGATACTATTTCATTATAATTTGATTATAATGAAATAGGCAATCTTATTTAAAGGTTTCATCATAGATTATTATTGTAAATTATTCTTTAACTTATTAAAAATGTTTTCTCTAAATTTTTCATAACATTGAAAACTACATTTTTTTAAAAACAATGTATAGGATACCATAAAAAAATTAACTTGAGTCCTAATAAGTTTGTCAATATTTTCTCTTGTTACTTTTTAGAAATCATACATGAATTTCTCTTTCTTACTTCAGGATAATAAACCTATTTTATGCATTTTAAACGTTAAATATATAATTTATGTTTTTTATTTTTTGTATTACAATGTGGTAATTATCTGTTTATTTTATCTAAATTGTTTAAACTAGCACAACCTAATTTATTGAAAAGTCTACATCTTACCATTCATTGATTTAGAAAGCTTCCTTTCTCAGATATTGTATCACCATTTATTTTTGTGTCTGATTGTGCATTATCTCACCTTCTGTGTTTGATCTGTTTTTATGTTAATTCTACAAAGTTTTTATTTCTACAGCTTTCAATAGAACTAAATATTTGGCAGAATAAAATACCATTTTCCCTATGACTATTCATAGTATGTTTCAATTTTGCATTGTTAAGTTACTAAGGATAAAAGACTCAACAGCATACACACAAGCCATGTCACAGCATTGTGGATAAAATATCTAGAGAAAGGATGAAGAGAAGTGATGTGGTTTCCTTATTCCTCCTCTTATCATTGGGTAGAGAACAGGGATCCAGCAAGACTGGGCTTCATCATCCTGATGAGAGACTTAGGACTAAGATTCTTAAGAGTTTCATAGTTGAGAGTTTTAAATTCCTTCTATTTGGAGAAAATGTGGCCAAAATCCTGTTCATCCCCTCAGCATTTATGATGCGTTGAAGTTCACCAGTTCCTCCCTTGGCCTGATGAGGAACTAGGGTCCAAGGAGATATTACAACTGTGCAATATGTTGGATCTCTTTGACATTTGGACATGATATGCAACTTTATCATTCTGTCAAGCACGGTTTTAATCCTTTACTTAGTGATAGAGGGTTTTTGTGTTATGTGGGGGTTTCATTTCTCAATAGATCCTACTTTATATGAGGTCAGCAAGGACTCAGCTGCAAGACAGCCTTCGAAGAATCAATTTCAGACAAGTTAACATTTGTCTCTCATACATATTTAGTTTTCTATATTAATTTCGACTCAGGTGATAAAACTCCATGAAAAATCTTGTTGGGATTTTGAAATAAGTGAATCTGAGTTTGAGGCTGGGAGTGGAAGTGGAGGATTGATGTCCTCTAAGTGGAAGAGTGAATATTTTTATCCATGATCAAAGTTGATAACTCAATTTATTCAGACCTACTTTTATGTCTATTTTTTAAAAAGGTATAAAAAGAGAGATACATTTTATATTTTTATTTAAATAGAAGACATATAGAGAAGAAATAGAAGCACGAAAATGGCGAAATGTTGTGGACTAAATGTTTGTGTCCCCCACAGTTCATATGTTGAAGCCCTAACCCCCAATGTGATGGTATTTGGAGATGGTTCCATGGGAGGAAAAGGTTAGATTAGGTCATAAGGGTGGAGCCTTCATGATGGGATTAGTGGCCTTACAAGAAGAGTTATCCACACAGTTATTCATGCAGTTATTCAATCCAGCGATTCTACTCTTGTATATTTATCCCAGAGGAATGAAAATGCATGCTTACAAAAATAAAACAGCATAACACTATCTGCCACGAATGTTCATTGCAGCTTTATTTTTGATAGACATAAACAGGAAACAATCCAAATGTCCTTCAAAATGTGAATGGTTAAACAAACTGTGGTGAATCCATACCATGGAACACTACTTAGCAATAAAAAAGAATGAATGAATGATACAAACAACCACTTTAATTATTCTCTAGAGAGTCATGGTGTGTAAAAAGAGACAATATCCAAAGATTTTATACTATCTAATTTTATTTACAAGCATTCTTGAAATGGCAAATTTATAGAAATGGAGAACAGATCAGTGGTTGCCAAGGTTAAGGTCCAGGAGAATGTGGCAGGGAGTGAAATGCGTGCGGCTAACATAAAGCAACAGGAGGGAATTTTGTGGTGATGGAAATATTCTGAATTTTTAACACGATGTCAAATTATCATGATTTTAACATTGTATTATAGTTTTACATCATTACTATGGAGGAAACTAGGCAAAAGTTACATGAGATTTCTCTGAATTATTTCTTATAACTGCAAGAAAAATCTATACTTATCCAAAAATAATTTAAAAAATGGAAGTTTTTAAGTTTTTCCATGAATTAGGTTACAAATTTCAAAAAAAATTTTTAAAAACCTTGATTTTATTAATATAATATTCAAGATACAAAATATAATTATAAATAGTAGAGAAGAAACATGGAAAATTGTAAATGCCTTCTACTTAATAATGGCTAGGATGTTTGTGTTTGAATAATGTTAGAAAAACTAAATATTAAAATTGGTAGGAAATGATTTTCACAGATGAAAATTAATAGTGTTAAATAGTTATATGAGACAGGAATGATGACAAATAAATTATAATGTAAGTATTCAACTGAAGAAAAATGCAATAAACTCCAAGCAGTAATAGGAGAAGCACAAAAAGATAACATTAAAACAAACAAACAAACAAACAAACAAACAAACAAACAAAACCCAGACTATCTGGGGCAAATAAAAATAACCAGAACCAAAGGTAGATTCTTCAGGAGACTAAGGAAACAGTAATTCCTGGTAATACTGATGAACACAAAGAGAGAGACACAAATAAATATTAGAAATTAAAGGGAACCATGACCACAGATACTTGTAAAAGACGGAGAATTCTATAAATAATGTTATTTCAATAATTTGTAATCTTGTTCATTTAACTATAAATCTGGAATAATTCAAGATATTCAATATCGTCACTTATATTTAGTATTGTACTAGATGCATAGACAGCTTATTTAAACAAAACAATACAATACAAAGCAAAACAATTGAACATGTACTCTGCAATAGTAAGGTCAGAATCTTTTTTTTTTTTTTTTTTTTGTCCAGCTGTTCCATCAATTGCTGTTAGAATAAAGTCACCAACTATCATTATGCGATTATTTGTTTCTCTATTTCATTCTGCTAGTATTTGCTTCTTATATTTTATGCTCTGATTTCTTTGATTTTAGGTATATGCAGGTATGCTTGCTATTTCTTCCTGATGTATTGACCATTTTCTCATTATGAAATGTCTTCCATTATTTATGGTAACACACTTTTTTTGGAAGTCTGCTTTCATTGATACTAATACAGTCACTTTCTCCTTCTTATGCTTATAGTTACAGTTTACAGTTGCATTATCTATCTTTATCCATCCACATACTTTAAACATATCTGTGTCTTTATATTTGAAGTTATTTTCTAGTAGACTTTATATTGTTTAATCTTGCTCTTTCATTCAGTCTAAGAATCACTATCTTGTAATTGCAATTTTAGTCAACTAACATATTATATAATTAAGGATAAGGTTGGGTTTATCTACAGTTTTATTATTTGTTTTCTATTCCTCTTCCTCTGATCCTCCTTTTTTGTTTTCCTTTGTATTAGTTTATTTTTAAACTAATCCCAATGAAATATAAATATATGTGTATACTTAATTACAACCAAGTTAAGTTAAATGGTAATTTCAGGCATTTAAATATATATTCTTATTTTCTAAACTTAATCCAAGACATAAATTTATTATCTCAAATCAGTTTTGCTAAAGTGTGTATACATACATAAATTCCATAAGATATCATACATTTTTTTGCTATAACCAGTTATATACAAGTTTAAGAAATTAAGAAAAAATGTGTGTGTTTGTGTCTGATGTGTGTAAAACCGTCTAGTGTAGCTGAGTTTCAATGTGGTTATATTTCCCTTCAGACAGAAAAAATATACAATAGCAGTTCTTGTAGTGAAGGTCATCTGATAAAAATTATCCTTTTATAAAAATGAGAATATTTCATTCCCCCTTCATTCTTCAAGGATATGTTTTCACTTGTATAGAACTCTTAGTGGAAATTTTGCCTTTTTTATATTGAACATTTTAAGATGTTGCATTTTGGACCCCATTATTTCTAACAAGATGTCAGTAGTGCTTTTAAATTGTCACCCTAGATATAGTATCTTCCACCTCTCCCCATATGCTTTAGATTTTAATTTTATGTTTTTAAGCAATTGAAGTCTCATAATAATGTGAGTATGAGTGTGTGTCTGTGTGTGTGTGTGTGTGTGTGTGTGTGTGTGTGTGTGTGCGTGTGTGTTCATTTGGGGCTCTGTGAGCTTTTGAACCCATGAATTTATGCTTTTCACCAAATTGGAAAAAATTTGAAGTATTATTTCTTCTATATTTTTTTGTTTCACACTTTGACCTTTTTCTCTTGCAATTCGAATTTCAAGCACATTAGACCTTATCATATTTTCCCCAAGGCTCTATTCAATTTGATTTTTATCCTTTTTTATTTTAATCTTTCCTTCAAGGTAGATAATTTCTTTTGATTTATTTACAGCTTACTGTCTCTTCTTTCGCTTCCAATCTGTAGTTAAGCTCATAAAGTATTTAGTTTTAAAATTCTGGTATTATATTTTTCCATTTGTAAAATTTCCTTTTGTTTTCTTTATAATTCTATTTCATGCTGAAATATTCTATATTTTTATTTATTACTAGAATAATTTACTTTATGTCCATAGTCATAATAGCTATTTTAAAATCCTGATCCACTTATTTTAAAGTCTGGATCATCTTGGTTATATTTCTCTTGAGCATAGCTTGTTTTCCTTTATTCTTACATTGAGTGAATTTTATTATATTCTATACATTGTGAGTGATGTAGGAACTCTAGATTCTTCTATGTTCATCCAAAGAGTAATGATTTTTTAATAGTTAACATTTCTGAAATTAAATTTTTTTTCCCTGTAGTGTGTAGTACTGAAACATAAATTCAATTTTTTTCCACTGAAGTTTGTCCTCTTTGAATTCATCCTGGAATCAGCTGGATATTTGGACAGAATTTTTTTTAATACCAAAATATTAAGGGGGTACAACTGTTTTAGGTTACATGGATCGCTTTTATAATGCTCTAGTTCCATCACTCAAGTAGTGTTCATTGTACCCATTTGGTAGGCTTTTACCCCTTTCTTCCTTCTTCATTCCCTCTGGTTGATTTCCACTGAGTTTTACTTCCCTCTGAGTATATGTGTGCTCACTGGTTAGTTCCAATTTAATAGTGAGTACATGTTGTGCTTGTTTTTCTATTCTCGAGATACTTCACTTAGGAGAATGGTCTATAGTTTCATCCAGATTGTCGCAAAGGTATTAATTCATCTTTTTTTTATAGATGAGTAGTACTCCATGGTGATATAGATATATATATGTGTGTGTGTGTGTGTGTGTGTGTGTGTGTGTGTGTGTATATATATATATCACATTTGATTAATCCACTCATCAATTGATGGGCACTGGGGTTGATTCACATCTTTGCAATTGTTAATTGTGCTGCAACATACGTTTAAGTGCAGGTGTCTTTTTTGCTGAAAAGTCTTCTATTCCTTTGGGTAAATACCCAATAGTGAGATTGCTGGACTGAATGGTAGGTCTACCGTTAGTTCTTTGAGGAATCTCCATATTGTTTTCCATAGGTGTTGTACTAATTTGCAATCCCACACAACAGTGTATAAGAGTTTCTTTCTCTCTGCATCCATGCTGGCATCTATTGTTTTTGGACTTTTTAATAAAAGCCATTTTGACTGGGGTAAAGTGATATCTCATTGTGGTTGTAGTTTGCAATTCTCTGATGATTAGTAACGTTGAGCTTTTTTCATATGTTTATAGGCCATTTGTCTTAAGACAAGGAGGCCCACTGTCACCACTTCTATTCAACATAGTGCTGAAAGTCCTACCCAGAGCAATCAGGCAACAGAAAAATAAAGGGTATCCAAATCAGGAAAGGGAAGTTCAAACTATTGCTCTTCACTGACGACATGATCTTATATCTAGAAAACTCCAAAGACTCCACAAAGAGTCTCCTGGAATCAATAAATAAACTCAGCAAAGTCTCAGGATACAAAATCAATGTGTATCAATCAGTAGAATTTCTATATACAAAGAACAGTGAAGCTGAGACTCAAATCTAAGACTCAATACCATTCACAATAGCTACAAAGAAAATAAAATACCTAGAGAAATACTTAACCAAGGAAGTGAAAGATCTCTACAAAGAAAACAATGAAACTTGAGGAAATAAGTCACAGAGAATACAAACAAATGGAAAAATATATCATGCTCGTGGGTAGGTAGAATCAACATTGTTAAATGTCCATACTACCCAACGTGATTGACAAATTCTATGCAATCGCCATCAAATTACCAATGTAATACTTCATAGATATAGAAAAAATAATTCTATGCTTCATTTGGAACATAAAAGAGCCCAAATGGCCAAAGCAATCTTAATCAAAAAGAACAAATCTGGAGGCATCACATAACCAGACTTCAAACTATACTACAAGGCTATAGTAACAAAAACAGCATGATATTGGTATGAAAATAGAGACATAGACCAATGGAACAGAACAGAGAACCTGGATACGTTAATAAAGCCATCTACTTTCAACAAACTGATCTTTGATAAAGCAGACAACATACCCTGCAGAAATGAAGCCCTATTCAATAAATGGTGCTAGGAAAATTGGATAGCCCATGCAGAAGAATGAAACAGGACCCTTACCTCTCACCACTCACAAAAGTTAATTCAAGATGGATAAAAGACTTAAATGTAAGGCATGAAACCATAAGAATTCTAGAGGAAAATGTAGGAAAAATTCTTCTAGATATTGGCCTAGAGGCAATTAATGTACGACTAAAATCCCTATGGCAATCACGGCAACAACGAAAATTAATAAATGGGATTTGATTATCTAAACAGTTTCTGAACAGCTAAGAAAACAATTGACAGAGCAAATAGCCTGAAGAATGGGAGAAAATATTCATAAGCTTTCCTGAAAACATTCAATGAAGGGCAAATATCCAGAATTTACAAATAGGTCGAGCAAATCAGCAAGATCAAACAAAACAACCCTATTAAAAAGTGGGCAGGTGTCTTTTTTATAGAATGTCTTTTGTTCTTTTGGGTAGATGCCCAGTAATGGGATTGCTGGATCAAATGGTAGATCTACTTGTATCTCTTTGAGGTATCTCCATATTGCTTTCTAAAGAGGTTGCACAAGTTTGCAGTCCCACCAGCCGTGTATGAGTGTTGCTATCTCTCCGCATCCACGCCAGCATTTATTGTTTCAGGATTTTTTGATAAAGGCCATTCTCACTGGAGATAAGTGATATCTCATTGTGGTTTTGATTTGCATTTCCCTGATGATTAGAGATGTTGAGCATTTTTTCATATGTTTGTTGGCTATTTTTCTGTCTTCTTTAGAAAAGTTTATGTTCATGTCCTTTGCCCACTTTTTGATAGGGTTGTTTGATTTTTTATTGCTGATTTTCCTGAGTGAAATATCCCAAGAATGGAAAAATAATCACCACATGTAGTCACCATCAAATTATTTTTACCTGATCAAAACCTAAGTGCACATATAGGAATAACATTCATAGGGCGTCGGGCAGGTGGGAGGGGGGAGGAGGGGATGGGTATATACATACATAATGAGTGCGATGCACACTGTCTGGGTGATGGACATGCTTGAAGCTCTGACTATGGGGGGGACAAGGACAATATACATAACCTAAACATTTGTGCCCCCCAAAATGTCTAAAATTTAAAAAAAAACCGGGCAAAAGACACGAACAAAAGCTTCTCAAGAGAAGAAACACAGCTGGGCAGAATCTGTAGTAGAATTTTAGGTCCTCCCTGAATAAATATGTTCATTATGAAATCCTCTCCTCATTTTCCTCCAGTGGTGGTTGTATTGTGGGCAAGTGGGGATTTAAAAGTTATTTAATGTTTTAATTCCTACATAGTTATAATATGCCAAAATAGAAAAAAAAAAAGAGATAAAAAGGAAACGTATGTACCTGAGTCTCAAAATAAACTTACAACAATTAAAACAAGCCCAAAACTTAGTCAAAAAACACATTTGTTACACTAATCTTGCTTTTGAATTTTACCAAATCAATATATGCTCCTATAATTGATACACTCTAAGTCTTATTTGATATCTATACATTGCAATCTGTCAAAAAGAATCACTTTTTTATACAAAAGATATAGATACGAAGTATTTCATTCAAGAAAAACATTTCCTCATTTTTCCACTTTAGCCATTTTTGAGTAAATGAAGCATGGAGATACCTACCATTCAAAAACCATCTCCAAGAACTTACTATTTTTGTAGCAGAAATATCTACTTAACTCTTCTTCAGAATCACTTACTCTGCAGCTTCCCTCTAAAGTATCACCTCTCTTCGATTATATTTCCCCAGAAAGATTTCTGTTCTTTTCAAGATCACAGAGGGGAGTGTATGAGACTCACCTCACTTTCTTTTGACCTTCTATTAATTCACTCCCTGACCACTGCCATACCTCACTTTATTCGAGGAAGAACACAAGTAGATCCCAGGGCTAATACATTGAATAAAGCAAAAATAATTTACAATCTGTACAGTGAAAAACATCACCTGACTCAGTTATTCTTTTAAACAATAATTAACTATTCTTTTTTATGGAAACATTGGCAATTATTACATTAAAAGATGGTAGTTAGATTAATTATACTCCTTTTGACAAATGATGAAACCGAGGCTCAGAGAAAGAGTGAAAGGCTGAAGGTCATACATTTTCTATGCAACCACATTCCATTGAAAGTAGAAACTGAAAACTTAAATCAGTTCTATCATCCCTACTAGTACAGATTCAATTTCAGAGAACTAACTTTGTAGTTTATATATCACAGTGATATCATTTCAAAAAGATTATAAATTAACTTGAACCATCAATCCATTTGTAAAAGGTTAGCTTTTATATTCAAAGAAACATGCCTGTCTTCTTAAATTAAGATATCTAAACAAAAAATATGTGCTCACAATTGCAATTTCTGTAGAGAAACTATGGCTAATATTTTCAACCCTTTGTATGTATTTATCAGGATTGCACTTGTCAGACTGTTATGAATTACATCTATGATAACAACTAAATCACATTTTTGGTTATTTTTAATTTAAACTTTGTTAGCACTTTTACATTTCTCAATTGCAAAATTTTATGCTCCCTACTTAAATAATCAATACAGTTTGTTTTAAAGTTATTTATTTGTTGTCTATAAATAAATACCAATTTTATTAAGGCATATTTCTTGAGAATTAGACTCATGCTATTTTATTACTTACTTAGTTTTTAACCTAAAATTCTACCTATTTGTAAAAGAATTTAGCGTCAAGCAAAAATTAAGAAATTCTTTTAAAGACAAGCAAAATATAATTTCCGACTCTATGTATATAAAGCATATAGCAATTTATCTTCTCATGTAAACATCTTATTTTACCACTATCATAAATACAATATTTATCTTGTAGAGAATAAAGTTTGTATTTTTGCTACACATTAAAAGAAATATAATAAAGATAAGTGGTTTTCATGCAGCTCTTGCTACATATGTATTTATGTTGTGGTAAATCACCTGTATTTACATTTTAATCTAAATTACATTTTAAAAGAAATATTCAATTGTTATTGACAATTTGGAAAATATTTCAGTAATTACTGAGGCAAGGAAGTAAAATTTTAATACATAATCATTATTACTTGAATAATATGTATATTTACGTATTTTGAAAGTGAAAAATTTCAAAGAAGCTGAAGTACCAAAAAAGGAATTTCCAGTTGAAATTTACGTGTTAATTGTAAGATAGAAATTACTTGTCTGTCTATATTCATATTGATCAGAGATTTCCACTGATGCATGTGAGCATCACAGGTTTATAAATTAAAATTAGTTATTAAAACCAATGAAATGAAGCAAAACAAAATGGAAATGATCATATTCTATTGATCAAATTAAGATTAGAGCTTTTTTTGTGAAACTTCTTTTTAAGGTGTATGGAATAGATAGTTCACGGAAGGGAATCAAACACAACAAAGATGCGTATTAGTCTATGGTACACACTGAAATATTACACATATATTTTAATATACACCTGTATATATATGTATATGCATATATGTTTGTATGTTTATATTTGTATGTATAAGAACATTTGAATACATGTTGTACTACTCAGCACGGTTATTTCCATTTTACATATCTTTATCAGTTACTGAAATTTATGTGTGTTTTTGGAAACACTTCCTATAGTTGCTGTGAATACAATACATAATGTGTATGTATGTTTATATATAATTTTTCATTGAACTCCAGCTGAATGCCACCTTAGATTTGTAAACATTTTATTCCGTTATTGTGGTTTGGAGGTTGCACAAAAGCTACCTAGGGATATTAGAGAGGGTTCCTCAATGCCTAAAACATAACTGATATGTATTATTTTTATGTTTGTTCTTTTAATTTTTATGAGTACATAATAGTTGTACATATTTATCAGTTATATGGGATATTTTCTTTCTTTCTTCTTTTCTTTATTTTTCTTTATTATTTTATGACCCCCTTTACCATGGTAACATGTGATGTGTTGATACAAGCATACAATGCGTAGTGATCAAATCAGGGTATTGGGGGTATGCATCACCTCAAGCATCATTTCTTTATGTTAGAATTCCACCCTTCTAGTTATGTTACTGCTGTGTGGGAATGAAGTGTGCAAGGGTAGTCTCCTTAATTTGGGGCTAAAACATCAACTTTTCTTCATCAGTAGTAATGGTGATTTTGTTTTATCAATAGACATTCCCTCATTCTATTTCTCAATTCCTTCAGAATCCTGGTGAGGAAGAGGGGAAAAATTTACATGGTACTTCTGAGAATCCACTATATTGAGGAGACTCCAGACATGGGATAGTTTCTATAGAGGTAGCATAAGATAGAAGTATAGTGGTGTCAGAGGAAGAGCACAAATAACCGTATTTATAGACAAGAGACCTAGGTGAACATTTCCAGCTGAAGCAAGAATAAAGAGAGACGGTAATAGGAACCGTAGGAGGTTTCAGAGCTACAAACTATAGGACTAGTAGGTTCAGGGGAAAACTTGATTAAGGGGAAATTAGTTTTTATAAGACTTCCAAGCATTGCATGATTTGGCAAAAGAGTATTTGATATTTTTATATCAAAGCCACTAAATTCCCATGTGCTGCAAAATACTGAAGAGTTACTATCTTTCAATCATTAGCACCTGTTTTAAATGGGCAGCACTAACCTACTGTTCTATATCCCAAACTGTAGAAATACTAACTTTTGATCTATTCTAGTCTACAAACTTAAGATTTGTTTCCTTGTCCATGGAATGGCATTTCGATATTTATTTGTAGTTTAATTTGACTTTAGAATTTTACGTATTGAAATTCTACTATGCAAAAGGCAATAAATATATAAATAAATAAAGCCTTGCATCTTTAACTTATTTGTACGTTAATTTCTTCGTACCTTAATATCTTTAAACTTTAAGTTTCAAGAGGACATATTCTTGAGAGTTTGGAGTACCAATGGATTTTATTTTAATGCTGATATTCATATTCATGGAAAAAACTCAAGCATTATTTTCAACATATTAATTAATCAACATTTAGAATAACAAATAGAATAAGTTGTGAATTTTCAGTCTTGAGTGAAGACTGCTCTTGAGTTTGATTCTCACATGTACTATTATGGTCCATGTATGATCATTCTAGGTGAACCTTCTCAACTGAAATTAGATGGTGTTTTCAAAGGTGTAGTACTTTGGAGTGAAGAAATGGCTTCATAAAGTTGGGGGCAATATTGTCCTAGAAAATAGCTCAGCAAGTCCCCTGGTTGACCACAGAGCTAAAGTTTAGCCTAGTGACTTAGGAGAACAAAAAATATTCTAATATAGTAGAAGGGAACAAATTTCCCCACTTATATTTTCCATTCGAACTGCAATAAGCCTTCTTTCCATACTTAGAGCATTCTAACTTTTTCATGTCCTCTCAGAACAGATTCATAATTTTGGGTTTTTATGAACTTTGTCTTTCGAATATATCTTTCTGACTCCTTCCTGGCTATCATTCTCAAGTTCTTTTGATCTAGTCCATTCTCACCCTTGAGACTCTGTCTGTACTATCTCAAACAAATATTTATAGAATCAAACTATCCATCAAACCAGGTTATAAAATGATAAACAATTAGTATACAAAGATGGGCAAAAAAGAGAAAGCACATAACAAAAGCAATCTATGTTAAGATAAATGAGTAATGTTTAGAAAACTAGAGAGTTAAATATATTCATTTTCAACAATTATGCAGATTCTTCTGGTATAAGTTTTCATCCAGCAAGTATACTTCTTTATTTTACTTATTATTATTTTTTTTCATGCAGAAATCTTACTTTAGGAGTTATTCTAGGCTTGAGGGAATAGAGCTGTGATCTTTACATGCTGGGCCTCAGTTCTCAGAGAGCTTATATTTTAGTAGGAAGAAAAGAAACAAATTACAAAGCTGACTAACAAATAATTGCAAATATAAACACATAAATATTTACTAAAATAACTTTCATATGACTTTAAGTACTACAAACAAGGGCAGGGAATTTTCACCTTTTAGAGGACATCTGAATGTAAGCAATCATACAAAGCTCTGTGGGAAGAGGTACTCTGGCAGAAGGAAAGTATTTTTCAGGTTTCGGTGGCTGAAAGAAGTGCGGTATGTTCAAGGATCAGAAAATTGACCTGTGATGTTGAATGATAGGGAAGGAGGAGGGAGCAGTGTGAAATTTAATTAGAGTACCAAACAAGATTTATCATAAAAGCAGGAATTGTCCCTGACTAAATTATACAGGCACTGAATGTAATGAAAAGTTATCACAATTTCAGAGAATTTCAAGAAGAATACAGGCTACAGTCACCCCAATGCAGCCATGATCATTCTAACATGTCCAGCATAAGGAAAAAAATGCAGTTGGTTTCGTTATCTCTATATCCATATCTCTGCTACCTGGATACTACATTCTCACATCACTCTTTCAAATCTCTAAGAACCAGGCCTGAATGCTCACTCTGATCCTACCACAATGTAGTTGCCACCAAAAAAAGGAAAGGAAATGCCTGTGTCTTTCCTATAGTTTTCCATCGACAGTAGTAGGGCCCTACCGTATACCAGGCAATACACAACAGGGCTATTACCCCAAGTAGGAAGGAGTTCATGATGCTGGGTTAGCTATAAAATATCTCATGGTCATGAGATCAAAAAACTAAAAATTAAAAAAAAAAATCTGTTATTACTACTACTAAATCATTCTGATAATAAGGGATAATCTTTACCAATCCATCACAATGTAACCAACAGTATGGTAAGCCCTTTACTTTTATCGTAGAAAACATTTCATTAACTCAATCAGAGAGATGGTGTATTTCTATTTTAGAGAAACTGAGGCATGGAGAAATGATATAACTTTCTTAGGATCCCACAGAATGAAACCCAGCAGCCAGACCTTCTGCCCCTCAGAGCACACCAGCAGAGGTCCTAGGGAAACCTAGTGGCACCACACAGCAAAGGCTCTGAGAATTAAATTGTCATTTGAACCACAGTCCACAAAGGGACACCGAGGCTTCCATAAATTCAAACAGGGTGCCTTTCTGCTGAAATCAAAGATTTAAATATGATTTGAACTCTCATGTATAACAGACAAAATACCCAGGATAAAATACAAGATCACATTATATAAAGTGAACCAAGAGAATCACAACTTGATGCTACCACTGAGAGGAACCAGATGTTGAAATTATCTGTCCAGGATTTTTAAAACAACTATCAAAAAATGATTAAAGAATCAATAAAAAAATTTCTTGAAACAAGTAAAAAATAGATAATACTTGAAAAGAAATAGAAGTTATAAAAAAGAACAGATTGAAAGTTATAGAACTGAAAAATGCAGCAAGAGAAATACAGCAACTCACTGGATGTGCTCAATAGTAGAGTGGTGATGGCAGAGGAAAGAAACAGCGAACTTGAGAAGAGATCAATACCATTCGCCCAACCAGACCAACAGAGCAAGGAAATAGATTGAAGCAATTTAGCAGAGCCCCAGGGATCTCTGAAATAATACCAAATAGTCAACATGTGTACTGCTAGAGTCCCAAATAATAGAAAAGGAGAGAAAAAGTTGAGCTGAAAGAGAATTTAAAGAAATAATGTCTGAAAACTGCCCCAATTTGGTGAAGGACAGAAACCCACATATCCAAAAAGCTGAGAGAACCCCAATCAGTGTACACAAAGACATTCATACCAAGAGAAATACTGTGGTGAAAGCCTAAGATAATGAAGAAAAAATTACATTACATATAAAGGTGAAAGACTAAATTCCTCCTAAGTATGATGATAAAGCAAGGAATATCCTCTTTCGTCACTGTTACTAATACAATTGAAGTACCAGCTATTGCTATTATGCAAGAAAAAGAAATAAGGCATGCAGATTGAAAAGGAAAACATAAAACTGTCTTTATTTGCAGATGACATGACTACATAGAAAATTCCAAGGAATAATGTAAAAACAAACAAGAAATATGCTTAGAATTAATAAGTAAATTCAGCAAGGTCAGATGATACAAGATCAAAACACAAAAATCAATTTCTTTCTTTCTTTCTTTCTTTCTTTCTTTCTTTCTTTCTTTCTTTCTTTCTTTCTTTCTTTCTTTCTTTTTTAGAGATGAGTTCTATTGCTGAGGCTGGAGTTAATCTAATTTCTATGCACTAACAATGAACTTATGAAAACCGGAAACTAAAACCAAAGACACAATACCATTTATAATCTCTACCAAAAACAGAAAAGAAAAAAGAAATACCTGAGCATATACCTAGTAAAACATGTACAGCTTCTGTATGCTGAAAATTATAAAATACTAGTGAAAGAAATCATTGAAGAGACACACTGTGTTCAGGGATTGGAAGACTCAACATAGTAAATATGTCAATTCTTTCTAAATTGATTTATAGGTTTAATGCAACTTCTATCAACATCTCATTGGGGCTTAAATAGATACATAACAGGATCCTTTTGAAGTTTATATGGAAAGGTAAAAGAACTAGTATAGCTACGATGATTTTGAAAAGAAGAATAAGCCTGAGGAATCACTCTACCTAATATTAAGACTTAATATATAGATGCAATATTCAAGGCTATAAGGTTTTAGATGAAGGACTGACACACAGATCAATGGAACAGAAAATCCAGAAATAGACTTACACAAATATGCTCCATTGATTGTGACAAAGGTACAGAAGCAATTGAAAGAAGGAAGGATAGCTTCTCAAGAGATGCTGGAGCAATTGGAAATTCATATGATAAAAACAAAAACAAAAAACTCTATATAGAAAAACTTTATACCTTTTACTAAAATTACCCCAAATAGATAATGAACTTGAATAAAACATAAAACCATAAATGTCTTAGAAAAAAAGCATATGAAAAATTTTCAAGATTCAGGACTAGGTAAAGAGGTGTTAGGTTTGATGCCAAAAGTATATTCCTTAATATAAAAAGAGGATAAATTAGGTTTCATTAATATTAAAAACTTTCTCTGCAAAAGTCCTCGGTAAGAAGATTGAAACACAAGGTAGAGCCTGTTTAAAAATATTTGGAAAAAACATACCTAACTAAGGACTAGAATTGAGAATGGGGGTCGGGGGGGAACTTTCGGAACTCAATGGAAAAAAATACTTGAAACAAAGTTTGAAAATGGGGAAAAAAAACATGAAAAAACATTTCATTGAAGGGCATATAGAAATGGAAAATATGTGCATTAAAAGACATCCGGCACCATTAAAGCAAGGTACATGCCAATACAAGTGACAATGAGATATTACTACATACTCATCAAAAGACTAAAATAAAAAAATAGGAACACCACAAATAAGTACAGAGAATATGGAAAATATGAAATAGTACAGAATGGAAAACAGTTTGGCAGTCTCTTACAAAAACTAACCATTGAAGTATTATATGACTCAGCGATTTATACTTTTTAGCATTAAATGCAGAGAAATAAAAAAAAAATTCTGTTCGCAAAACCTGTACACTAATGTTCATAGCTGCTTTATTTGTAATCATCAAAAACTAGAATCAATTTAGTTGTCATTTATTGGCCATAAAAAAGAAGGAAACATCAACAAGACCAACAGCTTGAATGAATCTTCAGAGAATTACACTGAGTGGAAAAAGGCAATAACAAAAGTTTACAGATTATACAGTTCCATTTATAAAACATATTTGAAATGATAAATATTGGAAATGAAGGACAGATTAGTGGTTGCCAGGGACTGGTGATTGGGGCTGGGTATCGAAGGAATGTGTGTGATTATACAAGGGCAACATGAGGAATTCGATGTTCATATCAAACTTACACATTTGCTGTAACTACATACACAAATGTGTGCACACATTCAAATGGGTACAAGTAAAAATTGTGAAGTCTGCATAAGATGGTGGTTTGTGTTGATGTCAACACAGTACCCGGCCCCCCATTCATGAGAGATACGTTCCAAGACTCCCTTTGGATGGCTGAACCCATAGATAGATCCCAAATGCTGTCAATTACCACACATTTCTATTCATGTCTTCCATCCATAAATTTAATGTCTTTCCCATCTTAACTAAGCATTTATCATGTACTGGAGCCATAGTTTTGCACTCTGAGATGCAACAGAAAAACTAACATGCATTTCTTTTTTCTTCTTTACAATCTTTTAGATAGAAGATTCATTCTTACTGTAGATCTTAGTAACCTTAGCATCCATTGTTTTTCTTTCTTTATTAAGTGAAGAACTTTCACCTTTTCACTTAAAAGAAATACTTTATAACTTCTCTTTGGCATATCAGAATTGCCGGCATAACTACTGTTGAGCTTTGGGGCAATTACGAAGTAAAATAAGGGCTACCTGAACACAAATACAATAAACCAGGCAGGGCACACCTGCAGCGTAGACACACTGGACAAAGGTATAGTTCGTGTCCCAGGCAGATGGGGGAGAACAGCGTGAGATTTCATCTCACGACTCAGAATGGCATGCAATTTAAAACTTACGAAATTGTTTATTTTTAGAATTTTCCATTTAATATTTTCAGACCGCAATTGACTATGGGTAGCTGAAATCTCACAAAACAAACTTCAGATAAAGGTGGGGGGGAGGCTACTGTGTTTTGGCTGTAATGTTATATAATGGTATGGCAAAATGGTAACATCAAAGGAAACTAGGTAAATATACATGGACTCTCTCTGTTTTAATCCTATCAACTGCATTTGAATTTCTAATGATTTAATAAAATTTTCAGTTAAGAAACAAATATGAGTACAAATAAAAATATATTGGGTACTAGAGAATTTACCACCATTTCTTTACACAAACATGTTCATGCACACATACATTAAAAATTGTAGATGGTTTTAATTAGGATTATATCATTATTTTATGTAATAGAAACATATTTTCTGGTTAAATATAGACAGCAGCTCTCAAATCTCCGCTTTATAGAATGGATATGGGAGGAACCCTATTAATTCCTCAAAACTTCCCCTCATGCTTCTACTTCCTAACCTATTTCAGTAGTTATCTTCTGAAGGCAGATAATTTACATTATTTTTGAAGCCATATGACATTCTCCATAATTTATTCATAGATAAAATTGAAAGGTAGAGTGTAAGGAATAATTTCATCTCTAAGCAATAGAATACCTGACTGTGGCTTAAACAAATAGAAGATACTTATCTGTTTGTTTGTTTATATAACTAGTGAATGGTGCATATTTTAACAAATTTGGTTTTAACTTAAAGGCAATATGAAATTTTAAAAATATTTTAGAGTATTAAGAAATTATTAATAACTGAAGCATTTTTACTATCATAAAGACTAGATATATTCGATATTTTCTTACATGGCTCTCCCCTTGGCTTTAAGAGAATGGATATAATAAATATGTCTTTTTTCCTAAGATTTCCATTATAATTTTACATTTGTAATTTTCAAGTGAGTTCTACTACAACATGCATAGGTAAAGTTATGTTTTTTTTATTACTACGTGTCCTGCTTAGAATTTATTGTACAATCTGCATTTTGATGCTTTCTAGCACTTTCTTTAATACTAAACTATGTCTTTTAGAATATTACTTATTTCACATTATGTCTTAACTTTGCTCTTTGAGACTCCAGTTACATGTATGCTAAATTTCTACCTAAATATCATATGACTTTCATCCTATTTTATGTATTTTACATTTGGTTTTCCTTTGTGTTCAATGTGAAATTATTTTTCTGATCTACTTTTGTCTTTAGTCACTACATTTATTAATTTCTTGTAGGTTTGCTTTCTCTTTGAGTTTTCCAAATATTTCTCCTTTGACTTTTAATTTATTTAATATACTGATTGTAGCTATTTTTAAGTTTGTGTATGGTAACTCCAATATCCGTAACTGTGGGTTAATTATTTGTCTGCTTTTTCTCTTAAAGTCAAATTTGTCTTTTTATGTATTGGAATATTCGTAATATTTTTATTGCTTTGAGTGACAGATACGTATACGAAAAATCATAGCTATTACATAATGGTTTATGTTGCTCTCTTCCTCTGAAGAGAGTTTACTTTCGCTTCAAGATAGTAGCTCTGCTGACAATGCTAGAATAATTAGAAGCTGCATTTTTGTCTCTCAGCTGCTGTTTCTGGTTCTTCTTACATTACAGGTATCTAACTTTGATGTTTTAAGTGAAACCTTGCTCTCTTATTTACAGCCTCTCTTTCTTTGCGATCCTTGAACCACAGTTTTTGTCTGCTAGATCGTGTAAGTCTATTTAATGCTCCCTTTGACTTCTCAGTCATGAATTTTGAAACTACCAGATGCCTTATGAAGAAAACGGTGCCAAATGCTGTATTGACTTCCTTGTGCCTCTTTATTCCCCTTGATCTTTTCTCCTCAAATTCTCTCACTGCCTTGGTATTCTATCCTGCCTTCAAATGTTTTGTTTTGTTTTGTTTTGTTTTGTTTTGTTTTGATTTTGAATAGGCTGTTTAATTTTCTGTTTTCAGTGGGAGCTGTGGTCTAGAATGAACTAGTGTACCATTACTACAACTGAGAATCCCCCAATAAGTGCTAGAAGATCAAGATAAATGTATTATGAGTGTTAAAGAAAAAAAATTCATGGATCCTTGTTAAAGAATAGTAAGGCAGACTTTTTTCAGGGGGACCATTGTGACAGGTGCAGGGACTATTGCATTGGCAATGAGGTTTTGCATTAGGAAAGAGAGATTGGGTTCAATATCACATAAAACAAGGAAAAGTGGGAATTTATAGCCAAGGTGTGGGATGGGGGTCAGTGGATGGAAAATTACTAAGAGAAAACATCAGGGGTAAGGAGAGGTAAAGGGGGTTCTGGCTAAACTGACCTAACAGGAGTCTTGCAAAAGACAGGCCAGGATAAACAGTAATCACCTGGGAGATGGTGGAGGATAAGAAACCCAATGAGATCATGAGGGTGGTCAGACTTCAAGTGTGGGGGATTCTGGCATAACCAAAATAGCAGGATTGCTAAAACTGGGCAACGCAAAGATGGACACTGAAGTCCAAAAGTTGAGGCCTAGTTGGAAAGAAGATTTAGAAGAGCTTAACTGAAGTTTGGTAAGAGATTCTCTGTCACAGAGGACAACTTAAAGGAACTCTATTCTATTCAGTTTTGCTAAATTTAATTGATATATTCAGGATAGCACTCTGCCTATGAAGTACTAGCAAAGTTTCACTACATAGATCTACAACATAAAACAGCCCAGGTAACATTTTTCCTACTAAATTATATCTGTATTTAGTGCATCATGATATGTTGTAGTATTTAAAAGTATAAAATTAATATTAAGAATAAAACAAAGATCAATATAAAACTGCATATTGTTTAATTCACCAAATCTAAATGTATATATAGTAATTATTCCACATAATTAATTAGAATTCCAGTTTTAAAAATTATTTCATATACATTGTGGTGGTCAAAATTCCCTATGATTTCCCACCCCATATTGATGTATAAATTATTCCTCATCCTGGGATTGGAAATTTGATGGATTTTACTTAAGAGATTAGAATATGTTATGTGACACAGTTGACCTTAAAAAAGGGAGATTATCTTGGTGGGCCTGACCTAATCACATGAGCCCATTTAAAATATCGGTTCTTTAAAATCAGAGATTAGAGTCATGACAAAGATTTGGCATGCTATTGCTGGTTTGGAAATGGGGAAGTTCACATATCAAGGGATGTGAGCCTCCAGGAGTGACAGGTAGCAAGGAAACAGGACCTTCAATTCTACTCCAGAAGAACTGAATGCTGCCAACAAACTGAATGAACTTGGAAGCAGATTTTCTCCCTCGATTCTGGATAGTCGGCGTTAACTTCAGCCTTGTAATACACTGAATCCAGAACCCAGGCACACTTCATTCGACTTTTCAGTTACAGAACTGTGAACTAATAAATTGATGATGTTTTCAGCCACTAAATTTGCAGTAATTTGTTATACTTCAATAGAAAACTAAACCATATATAATCACATTTGATATTTTTGTAAAACCTGTAGTAACAACATGACAAGGGTTGTTGTTACAAAGAGTAAGGCAAGATTAAATATCTAGTCTGAAATTGCTCAGAATTCTTAGCTGTTTCTTCTCTACCAATGGCTAAGCCCACATTCCTGGGGCTAAAACTCAGTGATTCAGAGAATAGCTTTTGACTCTGTCTTCTATTTTTCTACCTAAATTGATTTCTCCAGTCTGATATGCACAACTGATGATCTAGTGAATTGTGCTTTGAGATATTCTTGTTCAGATTGACACATCAATTTGGGATTTGCTTATGTTATATTTTGGTTTCATTATTCAGTATTACCTATCACAAAATTTACAGCTCTAAATACTGAAGCCCAGGATGGCTATGTCCAAGGTCACAAACTCTAGGTAATTATAGCTTTGATATATAAATGATCAGTGACCATAGACAGGAAAGTTGTAAAACCAAAACTAGAGCCAGAGGTTGTGGGTTCAAAATGAGATTCTGTTCCAATACAATGCTTGTAAAAATACAAATATGTAAACATGAACAAATGAAGAATACAAAAAAGTACTTGAAAATTTTATAGGAAAACTGAATCAATTATGAAATCGTTAGGGATTTCATTGCTATTTGGGCCAAATGATTTTTTGGAGAAGTTTTAAAATAAATTTTTGTAAATATTTCTAAAAAGTGATATATGTGTATGAGTTTAGGGTACAAATTTTTAGAATATACCCAATATAAAGCATTTCTCTACTTACTTTCATATGGCACAGTAATTTTCTCATTTATTTGTTTACAGTCTTTAAGTATTTTTAATTAATATATTCCATTTTTCCTGTAGATAAAGAATTAGTGTGTATTTTGATAACACTCAAGAATACATTTCTCTCCTCTTTGTATTAAAATAGACTTACTTAAATAATTTGTGTCTTTAAAATATTAACTCCCACAATATCACTGTGATGTTGGCAGTTGTTACATCTCATAATATTAATGAAACATGACTTTAATTCCTCTTCCCAGCAAGGTAAAAATAAACTTAAAATAACTGCCTTATATAATTCATGTTCAGGGTATTGTAAGAACTTAGGTATCTTCATGTTTCTAAGAAACTATTAAGACAGTTAGAATTCATTACTTTTACTCTTTTGCATGGCATGACACTATGCAGTTAACAATAGATTTATGTATTTGTAAGTAAATACTAGACACTTCAAAATTATATTTTCATAGGAATAATCTCTTTTCATTGGAATAAAATGAGTTCCTTTACCATGTAGACTAGTATAACTTGATTTGATATGAGACATATTTTTAAAAATACACCATTTTAACTTCATTGACTGTGAGTAAGTACTCACTATATCTGCCTATTTAACTAACACTGTATAGGGAAGGAAATGTAAGCAAGCAAACACTGTGAGGAAGTTTACAGTTTAGCTTTCCCAACTTATTTTTCAAATGATACAGGATTGCACATAAGCAATAAGTGGATTCTTAATGAAAAATATTCAGTTACTGTGTAGATGCAAATATTTTCAAAAGTATTCATAAATATCATGTAACCATTAGAAATTGTCCAAATAAGAATAATAAAATCTACAGTTTCAAATCAATTGTGAATTTCCTAAAAGTGGTAGTAAGAAATGATGGGAAAGTTGCACTTCTTTGAGTGCCTCACAATTTATTTATAAGATTTGTTGCAGTATTTAACTCCATATATTAATATTAACATTTCTACTTTTTCAAGGTATTTATAACTAAAAGTTGACTTTAAAAGCTTTACTTATTAACGGCCTTTTCTCAGCAATAATATTGACATTGATATTTTTATCATGTAACGAGTGAGTAATATGACAAAATGGAAGGTTCATTTGAAATTATTGCTAATTGTTTTTCAATTAGTCAAAAGGTTACCCATTGGATAAGAGTACAGATTATGGCACAGTTAAGAAAATTTTTGCCATTTCTCAAAACAAAATACTTGAACTTAGTACAAAGCAACCATGAGATAATATAATTGGAGAGAAGACAACATAAAGCACCAAACCAATTTCTTGCTATTAAAGCAAGTAATGACTTCCAGCAATACAGGGAGGTCCTGGAGGTTAGCAGAGGTGCCTGAAAAGGAACTTCAAGAGGAGTAACGGGTGTACCTCATTATTTTCTAGACATTGAGATAACACTAGATTGATATCCCTGGAGGCAAAAGGCATCCCTAAAAAATGGAGTTGAAAGACAAATGCTTGAATTTGAGCAAATAGTTATTGCCAGAGCAGACATTTTTTTAGAAATCAGTTTGTGGATTCATTTGAGCAAATGTTCACAGAGATGACAATTTCATGTGATTCATGAAAATGACCTTGGATACATTCCTTAAACTTACTGAGGCAGCTTCTTGTGTTTCACATGGAGAAAATGTTAACTATATCAATGTACCAGAAGATAAAAGAATGAGATATATATTTATTAAATGCCTTTGCTATTTAAGTCCAGTTTAGACCAGATGTACATGTAATAATTCTACATTATAGTAAACATCAAATGTGTAGTTACACGGAATTAATCCAGCCATTTAGAAAATGAACAAATCACTTTTAGAAACTCAAGTTGCACATACAAGCACATATACACAGATGTATACACATATATTCCATATTTAATTTTTGTTTTGATGTTACCAATTCAGCACTAAAATGAGATATTTCTTTGTGCATGAAGCTACCATTTCTTCTTCTGCCTTTTATGCCATATCTCTTGCTACATCTATGCCCTGGAATTAATCAGCCAAGGGTTTAAGGAAAGTAAAATATTGATATAAAATATAGTACTATAAATAATTTACTTGTATGTATCTACTTATTATTTTCTTTTAATTCTGTTGTTTAGAAATTTTTATTTGCCACTCATGGAAACTCTTCAGACAACCTTAACCCAGAGGGAAATTTATTTTCGTATGTATCCTTTTAAATTTTAGAATAATAATCTGGCATTAATGAGAGATATAAATACTCTAACTAAGTTGTGGATTTCTGAGACTCCATATTTGAGTAATCGGTCCTCTAAGAATAAAATTTATTTATATATTTATTTTTTATTTATATATTTATAAATTTATTTATGTATTTGTTATTTTGTTTGTTTGCCTATTTATTTATTTCAGTCTCGAGTGAGCTAACGAACATGGTTTCAGGCATCCAAAGCTTTCGACATTCTCATACTTGTGGTTTTAGAAAATGCCCCCAGTGTTCTTATGTCAAATTACAGAAAACACTAAGACATTTGTTTTGTTGTATATAGCCATCCCTGAACCAATAATTTTGTGATTATATTTGTTGTCCTACTGGGTCACATGATAATTGCTGTAGCCATTGGGATGTGTGGATGAACCTGATAAATAACATTTCTGACCGCGTGGATTGGGACAGAGGTCATTTCTCAAATATGAGGCAAGAAGATTTTTACCATGATG
This sequence comes from Indri indri, assembly GCA_004363605.1. Taxonomy (NCBI): domain Eukaryota; kingdom Metazoa; phylum Chordata; class Mammalia; order Primates; family Indriidae; genus Indri; species Indri indri. The sequence goes on along the minus strand of RJWJ010005586.1, from coordinate 5,404 downwards.
AAATTAAAATTCATACTGGGTAACAAAAACACCAAATATCTATCTTTACATACTTCTTGACAATGAAGTATACACAATCACCATTTTCCCATATATATAATTTGGAAAAAAAAAAAAAACTTCCCACATACAGCTAGTCAAAATATTTAAAACCAGTATGGCATTGGCACTGATAATCAGAAAGAATGCCATCCATAAACAGTGGTATGGCTAAAAGGGGTATTAACTAAATGCCAATTAGACAAATAAATTTCAAGAAATTTCTTTTTTTGCTGAAAAGAAAACAAACTAGAGTCTTGTAAAGATTTGGTCTACTGGTCCAAGTCAGAGTGTTAGCCTTGGTTAATTAGCCTTGGTTAATTTCAGCAACCCAGGGATACAGGACAATTACATGCATTGCCAAAATAACCACTATGCAGGGTTTGAGCACAAAATTGGATATTACAATAAAACTTCCTATTTGAGATATTACAAGTTCATGAGTTACATAGGAGATTTTATTCCAAAATAACTTATCATAATGTACAAAAATGGCAAGTACAACTTGATGTTGCAGTGAATTCATTTCCTTGAGCAGACCAGTTGACTGCTTAGAGTTTTGTTCGCAGAAACTATCTCTTGATCATTCTATCCAATTGGCATGTGCACTTGATAGCTCCCATTTGCCCCTTCTGATCCATTCCAAATTTATCACTCTGCTTTCTGCTGTATTAATTTCAAAGTTACTAGATTACCTCTTGCAGTGCCAATACAACTGTTGTGGGGTAAATTATATCCATCAAAACCTTCACCAGAGAGATTTGCAACCATTTACCAGGTGACTGTACACTGGGAAATAATATAATAGTTTATATTATAAATAACATAAATTGAGGATACAATACACTTTCTCTAAGCTTTTGCTGATCTTCAGAAATCCAAAATGCCACAGTGGTCTACCAGTCAGAATATTTGTAGGTAAAATCTTTGCACAAGTCCTTCTAACAGTGGATCCAATACTGTTGACCAATCCTATAGTTGTTTCCTCCATCTCAAAAGAGGTAGTCAGAATAGATATAATTAGCAACTGGAAGAATCTCCACACTGCTGCCCAAGTTATGGAGTGATATTACAGGCAGAAGAAAGGCAGAAATTGTTAGTTAGAAGCTCTGGAAACTTCCCACAGCCTACAAAGAGAGTGAGTCACAATGGTATTGCATCCTAGGTTGAACTGTAGAAATAACTGTTCCCATCAAAGACTTGAAAGATGCAGAGCTGATATCCACTATTTTATCTCCATTTAAATCTTTTAATCAGTGCTAAATCCAGATGAATTATAGACAATTATTGATATACCATTCTTAGGTGGTAATGCTAATCATAGCTACTGTCCTAGATGTGGTGTCTTTATTGAAAGAATGCAAACCTTGGCATCTATTATGCATATTTTTTTGTTGTTTCCATCAGTGAGAAAAGAATAATAATTTATGATAGGCTAAGATTGTGCTTGCTGTCCTGCCACAGGGCTATGCCATTTTTTCCCCGCTTTGGCATAGTAGTTGAAAAGGGAATTGATTAGTTAAGATGCCTGGATTCAAAGGGTCAATGGGGTGTCCTTTTTAGATAAGAGACTCTTTGCACCGTCCACATGAAAAACTGCAAAACTTCTTGGATTTTGGAGGAAATATATACCGCATTTGGCTATGCTCCCTAACTCATTTATCAGGTAACCCATAAGGCTGCCAATTTTGAGCGGGTCTTGGAGTAAAAGTGCTCTTTACATCAGGTTCAAGCTGTGGTGCAAGCTGTCCTTATTTGTGATCCATCACATCAAATGATATTAGAAGTGTCTGTAGCACTGATAAATTCTGAATAGAGTCTCTGGTTAGCTCCATTTGGAGAATCACAGCACAGATCAGTAAGGTTTTGGAGGAATTCCTGATTTTAGCTTGATAATGAGCCCCGGTAGAAAGAAGCTAAAGTCATCTGATCAGGACGCATCAAGTAACTATGAATTTCTAATCACTCCTCATAAACGTGGTATAGAACACACTAAACTGTGATACTATATGTGCATAGAAACACTTAAATTTAAAGTCAAATATATTAATATATAGTCTATATTCTACCTTAAACATGAGTTTGTTAATGTAGGACCTGAGAGTACAAGTAATTCATATAAGCAGGTGGTTCAGACCCCCGTGGTACCTGCTCTAATTACTTGTCACCTCTTTCTCTCAATCCATATGTATGGTCTCTTGGGGAAGTTGCTTATGGCCTGTAGTTGTTTATAGATAGATCTTCTTTATATTCCAAGTCCAACTGAATATGTGTAGCTGCTGCACTATAACGTGATTTAGATTGCCTTGAATGACTTTAGTGATGGAAAATCCTTCCAATAAACAGATATCTGATTAAAATATCTTGTCTACTTTGTGCAAAAGTATAGAGATGACCCAAGATATGCATGTACCCAGGTATGGCTTCTGGACAGTGACTAATATGTTGGCCAGCTCAGCCAAGAATCAGAAAAAAGATAAAATTGGAAAGTTAATGTGGAAAAAAGATCTTAGGAAATAAGTATGCTGTTGATACCCTCTGAATGGGCACATTATGTAATGTTATATACGTCCAACGAATATGCCTTTCAGGGGCAACTATGGTGAAACATCATGAGATCAAATGTGTAGACTTCTTTCCAAGCTTTATGTCTATAATACCTTGCTTACTATAAAACCTGCAAATATTAGAGGCCTATGCTATAACTCTGATATGACCTAATTACAATGGAGTGGCCACCTGTCAACCTAGTGGTAGTTTGATTGAATCCTTTCTATCTTGGAGTGGATAGTGATTTTTTTCTCATAATAATAGACACATATTCTGGGCATAGATCTACCTTCCCTGACTATAGCACTTCTACCAGTATTACTAGTAATGGACATGCAACAAACTCTACTGCCATGTTGTCCCACTCAATATTGTTTCTGCTCCAGACATAACATTCGACAGCTTACAAAATGCAGAACTTACACTTCTGACCAAGACTGGACAACAAAGACCAGATTTATCCTCCACTCTGAAATACATAAACAAAAAAAGTAGACAATATATGAAACAGCAGATAAGTGATTGCCTAAGGGTGGCGATTGTACATATTTACTATCTTGATGATGTTGATAGTTTCATGAGTGTTTGCATAAATAAAACTCATCAAAATGTGCAGCTTAAACATTCAGTTTATTGTATACCAATCATAACTCAATAAAACTATTTTTAAAAAGAAATGCAATGATGGACTTTTGCCCATTGAATTTACTAATCTCAATGTGTTCCCAATCAATCAGAAGCAGAGACTTGGTAGAAAAATGGAATGTCCTATTGAAGGTTAAATTATGGTACCAGCCGGAAGATAAAATCCTACAAATGAAACAATCTATATCGAATGGTATATATTTTAAACTAGTGGCCAATATATGATTCCCTCTCTCCCAGAGACAGAAGGCATGGCCCCGAGAACCACTGGAGAGAACTGAGAAAATCCCCTCTCACTATGACTATGACTTTAATATTAAATAACACACCGAACATGTTTTACCTCCTGTCTTTAGGAGGGATTAGAAAACCAAGTTATCGAGGGATGAATGTATCCACGACAAAGACACAGGTTCACATGAAATGGAATTGAGACTGGCCTCTAGCCACTTAACTAAGAGGGTAATGGAATTTAATTAGGAGGGAAGATTTGGTTCCTGCCAATAACAGGGACAAGGAGGACTGTCTTTGGAATTCAGGTGATTCAATGAGATGCTTCTTAGTACTCCCTTACGCTACATCACTGATCAATGGAAAACCATATCGACCAGTTAATGGCAAGATCACAAAAGATTCACATCCTATAAGAATAAAAGTTCATGTCAACTCTCCTAGAGCTCAGTCTAGCTGGGTTGCTGGCGGAAAGCTTCAAGAAAACACAGGATAGATGTCTATAGAGTGCAGCTATAATTTCCAATTTGGGCTTTAACATCAGCTACAGAGGTGGATATTTTAGCAGCTATGATTTATATTTAATGACTGCTTCTTTTCTAACCTTCTCTCTCATGATCGTATGTCTTACAAGAAAATACCTTATATAAAAATATTTGGGAGTGGCTAATATTTAAGATTTCTAGAGCAATTGATATTACCTGATAATGATACAGTTAATAATAGGACCTCACTTATCACTTGTGTTGAAATCATGAAATCTCCACTTTCTGCTTGTGGGTTTTCTACTCACAATGTGAAGATAGTACCTTTGAACTATTTATATACAAAACTATAGGATACCATAAATGTATATATAAATTAGCTTTCTAAATCTATTTTTAATCATAAGATATATATATATACACACACATAAAATGAACTATTTAGCATTACAAGTCAAGCCAATTGAAACTAATAGTCATTTAACGATAGATCTGGATTTGAATTTTTCATTGATTTACTTAGTTATCTATATAACGATAACTGTGCATATATCTGCATATATTTTTATCCAACTATTTATTGAAATTATACTAATTGGATCACTAATGACAACAAAAATAAGTAATTTAATGTGTATATTTATATTATTTTTTGAAGAGCCATTTTGGCATCTGTAGAACCAATTATAAATGAAATGCATACAAAAGATTTCCTGTATTTTGGGAAGGAATTCGTCATGCCAAAATTTGTTTAAAATTTTTAGTAGGCTTATATTTAAAATGTTAAATTCATTACACATATATGCATTTCAATAATTTCTGTCCTTTAGTGTTTTTATTATCCTCATTTTTCCTTTTAAGATATATTGACAGCTACTGCTTTTCTTTTCTTGCAAATCTTAGCATGCATTCATCCCCTAAAGACTGCAGGTTGCTTAGCAAAGCTTTGTGCTGTCAGTCCTTTATCATGGAATAAGTGATCATGTCTATCTTTACATGCAAACAGCAGAAAGATTAATCCTGCCTTGGTGTGTCAAAGCATTCCAATTCTGTTTCTAAATGATAAGTGGCCTTGAACAAAGAAAGGTATCTAAACCTTCTTACACATTCTGCATAAATAAAAAGTGTCATTTAATTGGAACTAGCTACATGAAAATGGGACTCCTTGTTGAAAAGATTAAGGTGTGATTTATCACATGGGTGAGAGTCAGTAAGATTCTTGACAAACCTGACCCACCATGTCGCCTGCCTCTTTATATTTATATTTTTCTTTTTTCTTCAAAGTCAAATAAGACCATCCATATTGATACTACTAAAGGGCACCTGTGAAACATTTTTAAGATTTGAGCATATAAATATTTTAAATGTGTTTTTCATATTTTTTCTACAATGCTCATGAACTTTTATCAGCAATGAGCATCTCAGTATTTGCGAATATAATTGTATTTAGATAT